>JAATLQ010034134.1:0-21131 GCA_013421005.1 Heliconius erato x Heliconius himera
ACATGGTTTTTTAGTATTAATATTGCTTCCGAAGGAGATGATGGCAGTGAACGTGTTACTGCTATAGGTATTTCGGAAAAGAAGTTTTGGAAAGTATTTGCCACTTCTAAATCTGAATTTAAAATTACACTGTTTACTTTTAATTTAATAGGTTCACTGACAGCTCTAGATCTCCCAGTTACAGTCGTAATAGCATCCCATGTAGCTTTAATTTTATTACTAGATTTCAAAATCTTTTCAATTATATATATAGACTTAGCCTGGATACATACTTTTTTAAATATTTTTGAATAATTTCTAATTTTCAACAAGAACGCCGGATCCTGATTCCATTGCCTCATATTATATAATTCGTATAAATTGTTTCTGCTTAAGGGTTATAAGGGTGCTTTTTTCCTTAAAAGGTACGGAGCCCTAAAAATACTTGTTTTTTTCTAATAACTTTATTTAAGAGTCAATTACCTTAACAATGTAAATACTTTTTTTTAATATTACGTCATATTTTTTTTTTGGATACTTTTTGCCTAGAATTGGTAAAAGAAAAATATAATCGCGTTTAAAGTTAACAATACAACAAAGCCACAAATGTCTATTGTATCTTTGGTATCAATTCTAAGTATTCCAAAAGTTTCAGTATCTTTTCAACAATTTGGCGTACGAAAATGTTATTTAAATTTGTAAAAAACACTTTGATAAACTTAATAACTAAAATATTTTATGTTGTTATATAATAAAATTTGTAAATAATTATTTGTATTAGCTTTTTAGGAAATTACAAGATAAAAATATTAACTTATGAGATCATCATGCGGCAGCGGCCTATCTTACTAAGCGGAAACTAATGTGAAGAAGTCAAGTAAAAAAAAAATGTACTATATGAACCTTTTCATTCGCTGGCAATGAGATTGTGTGTCCGATCCTCATTAGAATGTATACATTATTTTCATTTTTGCGTTCTGGTAGGAAAAGTGATCAACACGCAGTGTCCCGAATTATGGCGGAAAGTGGAGAACTGCCTACTGCGGTAACGTAAAGCTAAAATACAAAAATTATGAAATATCCAAATAATTGTAGTAGGTACTCTTGTATTTTATAATATTTTTCACCTGTTAGTAAATAGCACTTTTTCATTTCAAAGTATAAGTTCTAAATTAGTAAATGCTCTTACTCGGCGCGTGGAATTCGCTGATGAGATAAATTCACGCTCGAACGAGCTCGGTAATAGAATACACGCCTATAAAGTAAGGAAGTGTCTGCCTGCTCTCAAGATTATGCGAAACATTTTAGACGCCTCTTTGCTTCGTTACTAAGAAATGGTTAAATATTTTATGTTTAAATATACTTTACCTTCATTTCTATTGGAAGGTATTATATTAAAAATGTGCCTACTATTAACAAATGTACAGTAATATATTTATACTGAAAAGAAAGTTGGGAAAGTATAGAAAAGCAGAGGGAACCTAGTGTTAAGTATATGTATATATTAAGTATATGTATATATATTTCCCAATTTCTATAAGTTTAACATTAATCGTGTAACATAAAGAACGGCTCGCTCACGCACCGGCCGGACGGCCTTATGAAACATGAAAGAAATATTTATAGTCCTTTGGTCTGTAATAATGTGAACAGTAAGTGCAGCAATAATTATACTACATTTTGCCAAAGCTTATTCAAGTTTTTGGGAGATTGTTGGGAATATATTCGTATTTAATACATTCTGCTAGCATTGATTTTTAGTGCATAGATACTAAATTTAAACAAAATTAATTGATTGAGCAGTTTAGGTGTAAAATGTTTTTTTATCTAAATTATAATTTAAATTATATTTTTATCTAAATTATATGTTTAAAAAATTATATACAAGGAAGCTATATATTATGCGATGTTGAGTTCCGCCACTCAGCACGCAGTTTTGCAAATTGGGCGGTGCGCAGGGAACTGAGTGTCCTAACATTCCGTGTGTTGATACAGCGTGACGCTATAAAAAGACTCGCACTTGATTCCGTTTCCACCATTTGACACTTGATTCCGTTTGAATAAATGTTAAAAAAACATAATTAAAGATATAAATAGCATGTACGTGATAAATATAAATAAGTATACCTCCAATTGGAATCAGTACCTACGAATTTACAAATATTAAAAAAGAACTGGGACAATATGAATATATTACATGCATACAAAAAAAAAGTTTTCATTCATCAAAAACAATCGATGTTCATTTATTCGAAGAGCGCACAAGTAGGGTAGTATGTATGTAACGGGACTCGCGTGAATAACTCTTCGAGTATCAGGTATTTCATTACAGAGTGCTGCCATCGAATATATCTATTTTAGCTCGCTAATAATCTACTTAATGGAATTTAATTAACCACGTTGCATATTTTTACTTGCATTCTGAAATTTGATAGCCACTCTCCCTTTTCTCTTTTTGAGGCGTTGTGTGTGATATTAAGTGGAGGGACGTAACACTACGCTTTATTTTAGTCACTACAAGATAATAGTGTTAATATGTGTCATTTTTCATTGTATGGTAAATTGGGAAATAACATAACTATGATTTTAAATGTTTGGAAAAAATTGAATAAAGATTATTTTTATTTTAATATTAAAAGATATTTAATTATATAAAAAACAATAAGAGTAACCAAAATAAAGAATATTTACAAAAAATGCATAAGAGCAAGAAGTGGTTCAAAATTTCAAATCACATACAGTCGGACAAATCTAAACTAACTTTTACCCGCGGCTTCGCGGTCAAATAACTAAGAGTACATTATGTTCCTATGTCACATTCACACATTCAGCAAGGTAACATTGATCACAAGTACAGTAGGATACATCGATGATGTAATATATTCTGCGCTTACAAATGGATTATCCAAACTAAACATTTTTTTCAATTCAAACCTGCAGCTCCTGAGATTCAACCAAACAAATTATTTTGCCTCTATAACAAGTATACAAGAGCAAAACCATGGCAATAAAATAAGATTGACCCCACCTGCACCATCTGGCAAATTTATACTTAAAATAAATAAATTTGTTGGCAAGAGCACTTCACTGTGTACGTATAACGTACTACGAGTTGCATTGCAGCTTCAGGCTTGCGGACTTTTTGACCCGATTGCAAAATTTACACAGGCTCGCTTATATTTTTTGTTATTAAGTCAGGATAAAAATATATGTATTATACCGTCGTGGCGCAGCGGCACAGAATATGACTGTTAAAACGGCGTTTAAGGTTTCGATTCCCTTTCGTGGAGACACGGAACAACAACAACACAGAATGTCTCGAAAATTGGGCGGAAAGTAGACAATACAATTGTAAGGCCACTTTTTATAAATCGAAGTGCCATAAAAACTAACAGCGTAGACCGTCTCGTAGAAACTATCAGCACAGATCGTCTTTGCGAGCAAAAATCTTTCGCGACGTAACTTTGACAGGAGGTAATTTTAGATTTGCAGGTATTTTCTATTCAACATTTTTATAACCGATCGAGATTTCAATCTATTATATTTCATATAATGATTTTATATATCATATCATTTACATATAATGATTTTATTTATAATGTTTCAATTTATTTATAATATTTTTGCTGGGTCTTTTTTTACTTTGCAATTAAAGAAAAACAAGTATCTGTATTAAAAAGGACAATCGCCCCAGTTCCTTTTGCCGATAGCGACTCCAGGGGCATCTCCAGTTAAAGAATTATAATCCACAGCTATGAATTCTAAAACAAGTAAAGACAGAATTTTTGGTGTTTTTTACTACCTCATTGTAACTATAAGCTTGAGTATAGTGGATATTTTCATAAAAAAACGCTTAAAGGCAGTTGATTAAAGACTTAATAAAATAAATATATGTTTTATTATTTACTTTTTTTTTAATATGGCAACTACTAGATAGTTTTAACCTATATGGAGTGTATATATATATTATTTTCTCGTAACTTTGCACTCAAAAACGATAATCATTACACTCAAAACTGGCGTAAAAATTTTTTACGTACATACTCGTATATTATATCTATAGAGATAGTTTGGTTATTCGACTTGTAGTTGTAAAATAAAGTAGTAAATTTCTTTATAGTAGTATAATTACTTAAATATTTCTAAAGTAAAACTTCACGTAACGCTATTATAAGTATTACTAGCACCTATCGTCATACTTCCGGTACTCGAGACGTATCTACCCACATCCTGCACTTGAAACTTTTAAAAGCACTCACGCATAGTATGCATGTTTTCCATGTCTATATTAGTATATATTTTGTCTAGTTTTACTTTATTGCATTATTTTTTAAATATTTTAGTAGCAGAATATGAAATGTGAATCCAAACATAATTAATGTTTATGTGTGCACCGCGTGCACCTGTAGCCCCTCTGATGCTGATGCTCCTTTGATATTACACCAGATCGTGCGTGATGGTTATCTCTTTCATAAAGTTTAAGCTGGGAACCTAGTTAATTCACTCCATTCCATTAAGGAACTTTTGTTCCCCACTTTCCGCTGAATTCTCGAGTCACTACTTGTTGTGCAACGGAACTCCACCACTAGTTAACTGAGCGAGAAAATAAAAATATGAAAATTCCCAAGTTGGAATTGAATCCACAACCATTGCGTTTACAGTCGTTTGTTTGCGCCTGCGCTACGATGGCGTCATATATTTATTACATCACGTAAATCATTTGGATGTAACCAATAAAATTGTACATCGGTCAGATTTGCTTTGGCTGTTGTGTACAGCTTATTCTCATTTGTACACGGAGGCGAAGCCGCAGATAAAAGATTGTCTTAACATATAATATATAGATATTATTATGCATCCCAACAAAATGACGCAATTCGAGCACACGGCAGCAGAATTCATGAATGCAAATGTAAACAATTATAATATAACGTCGACCGCTATGGCGACTGGCGACGTGAAATAATTTTGCATTCGCACATTCTGTTTTATGAGATTTTTTTATCGATATTTTTGTGATTGTGGTGTAATAGATATTTTTTTACAGTAATAATAAGTAACAAGTGGCTTAGTTGTCAGAGCATTTGGAATGCTTTCAAGAGGCGCGGATTCGAGTTCTCATTATCTAAGTACATTTACGTAGTGTCTGTCTGTAATTTCAAAATAACTTAGTTATTTCAAGTGCATATAGTTATTTACTCGATACTAAAAATATAGAGTAAGCAAACATTGTTGAAAGTTTTGTCCATTTTTTTGTTTGTGCGGGCAAATCTTCGGAAAAGGTGAACTAAAAAAAAACTTAAAGAATTTTTACTAGAAAGATTTAGGAGGTTGTAGAGTGAAACATACAGGCAAATTTTTATCCTGGGAAAAAATCACCGGGCGCGGGTACCTGCCGCCCAAATCACATGGCATTTTTTATTTCAAAAAGTTACTTAAATTTCAAATTTTTTAGGGTACAATAATTACACTAGAATAGCCAACCAGTTTTCCCTAAATACCAACTCACTAGTTACCCAATAGTTCAAGCGAGCGAAGCCACGCGCGGGCCTCTAGTCTAAAATATTCCTCTATCTTTAGTGTTGTATAACAATTTAAAATTATAAAAATATTTTATTTTATTCCTATTTTCGCTCCTATTAAGACTCCTATTTTCCGGTGAATCACTTCTATGATAATGCACTATTTGGGTTAACAATCTAATGTTATGGATGGAAATATAAGTAGCAACCGTTGAGTTATCAAGGAGACACTGCGCGGCTGTGCCGCGACGGTTTTCATACTAGTTTTTTTTAATAACTCTCCCAGAAAATGAATCCAAAACCGTTGTATACAGATAGAAATTCGCTAACTGTTCTAAATGATGATTAGACTAGCCCTCTTGGCTAATTTATATTTTTTTTACTAATCAAAAACAAAACACTTCATCATAGTGCATTGAGAAACAAATAAAATTATAAATGAAGATCTCAAAATCTCACTCTGAAGATTTCTCAAAATCAGAAAAAATAAATCAGCTTCACAGCGTGATCCCGTAAACAGCAGGGTAGGTAGAGGGAACTTAGTGTTAATATACACCATCCCCCACTTTCTGCCGAAATCTGGAGGCATTGCGTGTTGAGTGGCTGAACTGAATGCCGTGGTCAACGAAAGTTTCTCAATACCAAAATGTGATGGAAAGGGGAGGACGAAGTGTCTTAATTAGTTCTGTTGTCTCTGCCTCCCCTATATTATGTTGTATATGCTTGAAACTAAAAAAAACACAACAACACAATGCACGCAAAGACCCCAAAGGCACAAAGCCGAGACAATTTATTCGCAATTTCCACGAGTCAATGATAATATTAATGTTATTACAATAAATGTATTATGAAAGACAATAAACGAGCATAATTCATAAGAATTTGAATCTAAATGTCAATTGTGAATGCCGAAGGGGAATGCTTATGAAAATATGAAATGGTGTTGAATATAAAGACGACTCGAGCCCAGAGGCCTCTTATGTAGGGCTGTTACGCCTTTATAAAATATATTTCGACCTACTAGCGAAATATCACACAGAATATTTAATAGTGTTGTGATGTGTCTGTACGCAAAATTCGTATTTAGTATGTAGATATTTTTCAAGTATTTTATAAATTAGACTGTTGTGAAAACGACTACGACTATCACACGGGGAAATTAGTTATTTTCATTTTCTTGGTCACAAGACAAAATGTTGAGTTGGGTTCCTGCACTCAATAATGTCTCGAAAATTTGGACGAAAAGTATTTAACGGATTTTCTTAACAATACGTAAAAACAAATAGGCCCGAAAAAAGCTATTACGGTAATGTGATACAAAACGATTTCAAATGACTAGAAAGTGGAGTAACATTACATTATAAGTATATGTATATCAAAAAAGAAGATCATGAAAATAAATGATGAGAAGATAATGATAAACAACTGGAATCTACTCAAGCATTCTACATAATATATGACAAGTTAAAAAAGACATACAACAGTATTTTTAAATCCATTATAAAAATGAAAAATTATATTACCTAAGGAAACGAGATATCACAAATCATTATCATAATAATATTTTCTTCTCAACAAAAAAAACTAATAAGCACACATACACATTACGAGCGCACATTACTAGGGTGAACTTTAATATAAGGAATCTTAATAAATATTCTTCTCTAGCAACCCTAGCGCTAACATTTTGATTTGATCAAACATGTGCGGCGCCATAACTTTCGTAGACAAGAATCGCGCCTTTATTTGTGCTACGTGGGTTATTTTGGGTATTTCGTGAGAGATCTTCGATATAACCGTACTTTCATAAATATTCTTACTTTTTATCTTTTACTGTGTAACGTATAATATCGGGTAACGTCAGATCTCACAGGCTAATGCTAAACTTTTGAAATACCCAGGCTTTACTTTAAACAGACACAAAAGAAAGGAAAATATTAATGAACAATATTTTCTTACTTATATATAGCTTTGTCGTATTGGTGAATAAATTATAGGTCAAGAAATATTATTCTGAAAGATTTCTACAGTGTGGATTGATCTTATGATCGCTGCATATAAGTTCGGTAATCTCGCGAGCGGATTATGATGACGTCATAAGTTGGAGCTTTACCCTGAATCCCGCACATAACAGCGTAGGCAGAGGGAACCTACGAATCTAGTCTTAAGACACTTCCATTAGATACTTCTCTTCTTCACTTACCGCGGAATTCTCGGGGCATTGCGTGTTGAGTGGTTGGGGTCTCCTAGTGGTCGTTACCACAACGACTAAATGAAAATATTAAGTCGCAAAGTGCGACTGTAAAACCGACTGGTTGTAGGTTCGATCCCCACTCGTGGAGATGAAATATTTACTTAAATTTATATTTTCCATTTTCTTTGCTCTGGTGTCGAGGCAAAGCGCAGCGTTGAGTTCTGCCTCTCAACACGCAATGCCTCCAGAATTCGGCAGAAACTGGGGAACGGAGTGTCTTAACACTAGGTTCCCTCTGCCTACCCTGCTGTGTGGATACAGCGTGAAGCTGATTATTTCTTGAAATAAAGTAAAGTATTCACTTACTGGCATAATACCCGACGTCGTTGTTGACATTGATGTGGCCGGCGTCCTCTGCGGCCAGCATGTGCGTGTCCCACACCGACCGGTACTCGGGGTCGTGGAGGACGTCGTACAGTGCGTCCGGCTCCACGTCCTCGAACTCGGCGACCACCTGTGCAGGTAGAGGGGAGCAATTTTAAACTGGTGTAAACATTTTTACTCTTTAATTTTTGTGGATTTTTTCACATCCCCCATTTGAATAATCGTATCAATGGAAAGAGGAAAAATGATAAAAAGAAGTGTGATGAGAGCTCCCTTAAATACATATTTTATTCTGCTTTTTAGTATATGTTGTTATATATAGCATCAACAAAAATAGATCATCTGTCAAAATGTATAACTAACCATCACAGTTCATGAGATATAGCCTGGTGACAGACGAACACACAGACAGACAGTGGATTCTTAGTGATAGGGTCGCGCTTTATTCTTTGGATACGAAACTCTAAAAATACTTTGTTACTATTCCGTTAAAATGGCTTTTTGGCTCTATATACAAGTTAACTTCCAAACAGCCGGTATAAATGCTACAATATGATTCACTTAATATAAATGCTACAACGATTTTCACTAGAGGAGTTCTTTTCATACTTCTGTCATTTTTTTCACATTGGTGTAGTGTAGTCGATGGCATATTGTTAAAATGATATCGGGGCACGCACACAGCAGGGTAGGCAGAGGGAACATAGTGTTAAAACACTCCGTTCCCCACTTTCTGCCGAATTCTGGAGGCATTGCGTGTTGAGTGGCAGAACTCAACGCCGCGCTTAACCTCGACACCAGAGCGAAGAAATGGAAATATAAATATAAGTAAATATTTCATCTCCTCGAGTGGGGATCGAACCCACAACCAGTCGGTTTTGCAGTCACACCTCGTGCCGCTGCGCCACGACCGGCCTCAAGATTATATTAGCTGTTACTTTTATATATTGAATAGTGGGTGCGCGCAGCTTCGCCCGCTTATTTGCACCCTTAGGGGTGAATTCTAAAAAAAACATGAAACACGTGTTCAATAAAATGTTTGTAACAGTCTGAATTAAAATTTAACCCTAGCGCTAACCTAGTTTATAAAAATCGGTGGCGATTTAAAGATTTTTCCATATAAACATTCAACCCCTTATTTGAACCCTTAGGGGGTGAATTCTAAAAAACCATGAAACACGTATTCAATGAAATATTTTTAAGAGTCTGAATTTAAAATTTTATAAAAATCGGTGCCGATTTTTAAAAAAAACCATACAAACTTTCAACCCCTATTTCATCCTTTTAGGATTAAAATTTTTCAAAATCTCTTCTTAGTGGATGTCCAGATTATACAAATAAATATCTGTCCAAATTTCACGTTTCTGGGCTGTGCGTGCGTTTTACCTCAGTCAGTCAGGTACATGTCCTTTTATATATATAGATAAATAATGAGGAATAAAAATATATATATAAATTCTTGGCAAACATAAATAATTGATTACGTATCCTTGTTACATATTCACTACTCTATGGAGTCATTATTATAGGAACATCAATGTCGCTATAAGTACACATAATTATTGATTTGTGATTGATTATTTAGCTTTTCATACTCGTAAGAATGTTATAAAGGAATAAATGTTATGTATGTAGTATTTTTTGTGCTATTTTTAATCTCTTTCACGACCTCCGCTTTAAAATCGGACTTCGATATCAATTACCTTAGACTGATTTTCCTGAAGCCTAAAAAATGGACAACGCCCCCGATATTTCTTATGACAGACTCCTATACTCCACAGTTCTGAGACAAAGCTTTATAGTATCATAATATTAGTATAGAGAATGATGATATTGATGAAGAATAATAAAATAACTTCACTATCTCAGCATCTTCATTTCCATGACGTGAAGCTCCTGAGTGTGCCGAGATAGTGCTGGCCAGAATTCACTGCCGTATTAAAAGAAATGGTCGGATCTTGTCGGGTCGGGCATCAATATTAATTAATTGTTATAATCATAATATAACCGTTATACTGGACCGTAGTATACTAAAATTTTAACAGGCGGCGTAAAAGCCACTGCAAACTTCCCACTTTGCGTACTAACATCACTGTTATTTTCTAAATTCAGCGTTTTAGTATAATATTAAACTGTAAATAAAAACATGTTCAATAATCACAATTGATACAATTTCAATAAAAATAAGAATGAGGTATTAAATATTTATTTAAATAAAGAATTGCTTAATTTTAATCTGTGGCTTTCAGAAAGAAATACAATGTGTTTGCGTATAAAATACAAATTATATAATATTCTTTTATAAATCGCGACGTTAACTTTTAAGCCGTTGCGTGTTCCATTGTTAATAACATCAATAAGCGAGAAAATAACTTAGTTTTTTTATACTAGCTTACTTTGGTTGTGTTTTACAATCATATTGTGAAAAAAAATAATTATCGGATACACAAAGAGAACCTAGTGTCAAGAGAGTCTCAATAGTCTCCTTAATCCGCTCAAATTCGAGACATTGCTTATTTTGGTGGACTTCAACGTCTCAATTTATTTTGCCAGGGTAGGGAAATGAAAATAACTAATTACCCAATAAGATAAACTAATCGAGTAAATTTAGAAGGTTTTAAATTTTTTTGAATAATAACATTATATAAGACAAGCCGTGTCGTTGAGTTGCAACACACACAGTGAATTTGTGGGGAGAGGTGGAACCGAGTGTCTGACACTACGTTGTGCTTCGCTTCGAACAAAGTGTACTCAAACGAAGTTGCGGGCAGCCATTAGTACGACCATACAAGTATATAAAGCCCAACTCAGGTTTTTACCTTCACACCGTAATATACCAGCTTATAATATTATTTATACTAAAACGCTGAATTTAGAAAATAACAGTGATGTTAGTACGCAAAGTGGGAAGTTTGCAGTGGCTTTTACGCCGCCTGTTAAAATTTTAGTATACTACGGTCCAGTATAACGGTTATATTATGATTATAACAATTAATTAATATTGATGCCCGACCCGACAAGATCCGACCATTTCTTTTAATACGGCAGTGAATTCTGGCCAGCACTATCTCGGCACACTCAGGAGCTTCACGTCATGGAAATGAAGATGCTGAGATAGTGAAGTTATTTTATTATTTTTCATCAATATCATCATTCTCTATACTAATATTATGATACTATAAAGCTTTGTCTCAGAACTGTGGAGTATAGGAGTCTGTCATAAGAAATATCGGGGGCGTTGTCCATTTTTTAGGCTTCAGGAAGAACAGTCAAAGGTAATTGATATCGAAGTCCGATTTTAAAGCGGAGGTCGTGAAAGAGATTAAAAATAGCACAAAAAATACTACATACATAACATTTATTCCTTTATAACATTCTTACGAGTATGAAAAGCTAAATAATCAATCACAAATCAATAATTATGTGTACTTATAGCGACATTGATGTTCCTATAATAATGACTCCATAGAGAATATGTAACAAGGATACGTAATCAATTATTTATGTTTGCCAAGAATTTATATATATATTTTTATTCCTCATTATTTATCTATATATATAAAAGGACATGTACCTGACTGACTGAGGTAAAACGCACGCACAGCCCAGAAACGTGAAATTTGGACAGATATTTATTTGTATAATCTGGACATCCACTAAGAAGAGATTTTGAAAAAAATTAATCCTAAAAGGATGAAATAGGGGTTGAAAGTTTGTATGGTTTTTTTTAAAAATCGGCACCGATTTTTATAAAATTTTAAATTCAGACTCTTAAAAATATTTCATTGAATACGTGTTTCATGGTTTTTTAGAATTCACCCCCTAAGGGTTCAAATAAGGGGTTGAATGTTTATATGGAAAAATCTTTAAATCGCCACCGATTTTTATAAACTAGGTTAGCGCTAGGGTTAAATTTTAATTCAGACTGTTACAAACATTTTATTGAACACGTGTTTCATGTTTTTTTTAGAATTCACCCCTAAGGGTGCAAATAAGCGGGCGAAGCTGCGCGCACCCACTATTCAATATATAAAAGTAACAGCTAATATAATCTTGAGGCCGGTCGTGGCGCAGCGGCACGAGGTGTGACTGCAAAACCGACTGGTTGTGGGTTCGATCCCCACTCGAGGAGATGAAATATTTACTTATATTTATATTTCCATTTCTTCGCTCTGGTGTCGAGGTTAAGCGCGGCGTTGAGTTCTGCCACTCAACACGCAATGCCTCCAGAATTCGGCAGAAAGTGGGGAACGGAGTGTTTTAACACTATGTTCCCTCTGCCTACCCTGCTGTGTGCGTGCCCCGATATCATTTTAACAATATGCCATCGACTACACTACACCAATGTGAAAAAAATGACAGAAGTATGAAAAGAACTCCTCTAGTGAAAATCGTTGTAGCATTTATATTAAGTGAATCATATTGTAGCATTTATACCGGCTGTTTGGAAGTTAACTTGTATATAGAGCCAAAAAGCCATTTTAACGGAATAGTAACAAAGTATTTTTAGAGTTTCGTATCCAAAGAATAAAGCGCGACCCTATCACTAAGAATCCACTGTCTGTCTGTGTGTTCGTCTGTCACCAGGCTATATCTCATGAACTGTGATGGTTAGTTATACATTTTGACAGATGATCTATTTTTGTTGATGCTATATATAACAACATATACTAAAAAGCAGAATAAAATATGTATTTAAGGGAGCTCTCATCACACTTCTTTTTATCATTTTTCCTCTTTCCATTGATACGATTATTCAAATGGGGGATGTGAAAAAATCCACAAAAATTAAAGAGTAAAAATGTTTACACCAGTTTAAAATTGCTCCCCTCTACCTGCACAGGTGGTCGCCGAGTTCGAGGACGTGGAGCCGGACGCACTGTACGACGTCCTCCACGACCCCGAGTACCGGTCGGTGTGGGACACGCACATGCTGGCCGCAGAGGACGCCGGCCACATCAATGTCAACAACGACGTCGGGTATTATGCCAGTAAGTGAATACTTTACTTTATTTCAAGAAATAATCAGCTTCACGCTGTATCCACACAGCAGGGTAGGCAGAGGGAACCTAGTGTTAAGACACTCCGTTCCCCAGTTTCTGCCGAATTCTGGAGGCATTGCGTGTTGAGAGGCAGAACTCAACGCTGCGCTTTGCCTCGACACCAGAGCAAAGAAAATGGAAAATATAAATTTAAGTAAATATTTCATCTCCACGAGTGGGGATCGAACCTACAACCAGTCGGTTTTACAGTCGCACTTTGCGACTTAATATTTTCATTTAGTCGTTGTGGTAACGACCACTAGGAGACCCCAACCACTCAACACGCAATGCCCCGAGAATTCCGCGGTAAGTGAAGAAGAGAAGTATCTAATGGAAGTGTCTTAAGACTAGATTCGTAGGTTCCCTCTGCCTACGCTGTTATGTGCGGGATTCAGGGTAAAGCTCCAACTTATGACGTCATCATAATCCGCTCGCGAGATTACCGAACTTATATGCAGCGATCATAAGATCAATCCACACTGTAGAAATCTTTCAGAATAATATTTCTTGACCTATAATTTATTCACCAATACGACAAAGCTATATATAAGTAAGAAAATATTGTTCATTAATATTTTCCTTTCTTTTGTGTCTGTTTAAAGTAAAGCCTGGGTATTTCAAAAGTTTAGCATTAGCCTGTGAGATCTGACGTTACCCGATATTATACGTTACACAGTAAAAGATAAAAAGTAAGAATATTTATGAAAGTACGGTTATATCGAAGATCTCTCACGAAATACCCAAAATAACCCACGTAGCACAAATAAAGGCGCGATTCTTGTCTACGAAAGTTATGGCGCCGCACATGTTTGATCAAATCAAAATGTTAGCGCTAGGGTTGCTAGAGAAGAATATTTATTAAGATTCCTTATATTAAAGTTCACCCTAGTAATGTGCGCTCGTAATGTGTATGTGTGCTTATTAGTTTTTTTTGTTGAGAAGAAAATATTATTATGATAATGATTTGTGATATCTCGTTTCCTTAGGTAATATAATTTTTCATTTTTATAATGGATTTAAAAATACTGTTGTATGTCTTTTTTAACTTGTCATATATTATGTAGAATGCTTGAGTAGATTCCAGTTGTTTATCATTATCTTCTCATCATTTATTTTCATGATCTTCTTTTTTGATATACATATACTTATAATGTAATGTTACTCCACTTTCTAGTCATTTGAAATCGTTTTGTATCACATTACCGTAATAGCTTTTTTCGGGCCTATTTGTTTTTACGTATTGTTAAGAAAATCCGTTAAATACTTTTCGTCCAAATTTTCGAGACATTATTGAGTGCAGGAACCCAACTCAACATTTTGTCTTGTGACCAAGAAAATGAAAATAACTAATTTCCCCGTGTGATAGTCGTAGTCGTTTTCACAACAGTCTAATTTATAAAATACTTGAAAAATATCTACATACTAAATACGAATTTTGCGTACAGACACATCACAACACTATTAAATATTCTGTGTGATATTTCGCTAGTAGGTCGAAATATATTTTATAAAGGCGTAACAGCCCTACATAAGAGGCCTCTGGGCTCGAGTCGTCTTTATATTCAACACCATTTCATATTTTCATAAGCATTCCCCTTCGGCATTCACAATTGACATTTAGATTCAAATTCTTATGAATTATGCTCGTTTATTGTCTTTCATAATACATTTATTGTAATAACATTAATATTATCATTGACTCGTGGAAATTGCGAATAAATTGTCTCGGCTTTGTGCCTTTGGGGTCTTTGCGTGCATTGTGTTGTTGTGTTTTTTTTAGTTTCAAGCATATACAACATAATATAGGGGAGGCAGAGACAACAGAACTAATTAAGACACTTCGTCCTCCCCTTTCCATCACATTTTGGTATTGAGAAACTTTCGTTGACCACGGCATTCAGTTCAGCCACTCAACACGCAATGCCTCCAGATTTCGGCAGAAAGTGGGGGATGGTGTATATTAACACTAAGTTCCCTCTACCTACCCTGCTGTTTACGGGATCACGCTGTGAAGCTGATTTATTTTTTCTGATTTTGAGAAATCTTCAGAGTGAGATTTTGAGATCTTCATTTATAATTTTATTTGTTTCTCAATGCACTATGATGAAGTGTTTTGTTTTTGATTAGTAAAAAAAATATAAATTAGCCAAGAGGGCTAGTCTAATCATCATTTAGAACAGTTAGCGAATTTCTATCTGTATACAACGGTTTTGGATTCATTTTCTGGGAGAGTTATTAAAAAAAACTAGTATGAAAACCGTCGCGGCACAGCCGCGCAGTGTCTCCTTGATAACTCAACGGTTGCTACTTATATTTCCATCCATAACATTAGATTGTTAACCCAAATAGTGCATTATCATAGAAGTGATTCACCGGAAAATAGGAGTCTTAATAGGAGCGAAAATAGGAATAAAATAAAATATTTTTATAATTTTAAATTGTTATACAACACTAAAGATAGAGGAATATTTTAGACTAGAGGCCCGCGCGTGGCTTCGCTCGCTTGAACTATTGGGTAACTAGTGAGTTGGTATTTAGGGAAAACTGGTTGGCTATTCTAGTGTAATTATTGTACCCTAAAAAATTTGAAATTTAAGTAACTTTTTGAAATAAAAAATGCCATGTGATTTGGGCGGCAGGTACCCGCGCCCGGTGATTTTTTCCCAGGATAAAAATTTGCCTGTATGTTTCACTCTACAACCTCCTAAATCTTTCTAGTAAAAATTCTTTAAGTTTTTTTTTAGTTCACCTTTTCCGAAGATTTGCCCGCACAAACAAAAAAATGGACAAAACTTTCAACAATGTTTGCTTACTCTATATTTTTAGTATCGAGTAAATAACTATATGCACTTGAAATAACTAAGTTATTTTGAAATTACAGACAGACACTACGTAAATGTACTTAGATAATGAGAACTCGAATCCGCGCCTCTTGAAAGCATTCCAAATGCTCTGACAACTAAGCCACTTGTTACTTATTATTACTGTAAAAAAATATCTATTACACCACAATCACAAAAATATCGATAAAAAAATCTCATAAAACAGAATGTGCGAATGCAAAATTATTTCACGTCGCCAGTCGCCATAGCGGTCGACGTTATATTATAATTGTTTACATTTGCATTCATGAATTCTGCTGCCGTGTGCTCGAATTGCGTCATTTTGTTGGGATGCATAATAATATCTATATATTATATGTTAAGACAATCTTTTATCTGCGGCTTCGCCTCCGTGTACAAATGAGAATAAGCTGTACACAACAGCCAAAGCAAATCTGACCGATGTACAATTTTATTGGTTACATCCAAATGATTTACGTGATGTAATAAATATATGACGCCATCGTAGCGCAGGCGCAAACAAACGACTGTAAACGCAATGGTTGTGGATTCAATTCCAACTTGGGAATTTTCATATTTTTATTTTCTCGCTCAGTTAACTAGTGGTGGAGTTCCGTTGCACAACAAGTAGTGACTCGAGAATTCAGCGGAAAGTGGGGAACAAAAGTTCCTTAATGGAATGGAGTGAATTAACTAGGTTCCCAGCTTAAACTTTATGAAAGAGATAACCATCACGCACGATCTGGTGTAATATCAAAGGAGCATCAGCATCAGAGGGGCTACAGGTGCACGCGGTGCACACATAAACATTAATTATGTTTGGATTCACATTTCATATTCTGCTACTAAAATATTTAAAAAATAATGCAATAAAGTAAAACTAGACAAAATATATACTAATATAGACATGGAAAACATGCATACTATGCGTGAGTGCTTTTAAAAGTTTCAAGTGCAGGATGTGGGTAGATACGTCTCGAGTACCGGAAGTATGACGATAGGTGCTAGTAATACTTATAATAGCGTTACGTGAAGTTTTACTTTAGAAATATTTAAGTAATTATACTACTATAAAGAAATTTACTACTTTATTTTACAACTACAAGTCGAATAACCAAACTATCTCTATAGATATAATATACGAGTATGTACGTAAAAAATTTTTACGCCAGTTTTGAGTGTAATGATTATCGTTTTTGAGTGCAAAGTTACGAGAAAATAATATATATATACACTCCATATAGGTTAAAACTATCTAGTAGTTGCCATATTAAAAAAAAAGTAAATAATAAAACATATATTTATTTTATTAAGTCTTTAATCAACTGCCTTTAAGCGTTTTTTTATGAAAATATCCACTATACTCAAGCTTATAGTTACAATGAGGTAGTAAAAAACACCAAAAATTCTGTCTTTACTTGTTTTAGAATTCATAGCTGTGGATTATAATTCTTTAACTGGAGATGCCCCTGGAGTCGCTATCGGCAAAAGGAACTGGGGCGATTGTCCTTTTTAATACAGATACTTGTTTTTCTTTAATTGCAAAGTAAAAAAAGACCCAGCAAAAATATTATAAATAAATTGAAACATTATAAATAAAATCATTATATGTAAATGATATGATATATAAAATCATTATATGAAATATAATAGATTGAAATCTCGATCGGTTATAAAAATGTTGAATAGAAAATACCTGCAAATCTAAAATTACCTCCTGTCAAAGTTACGTCGCGAAAGATTTTTGCTCGCAAAGACGATCTGTGCTGATAGTTTCTACGAGACGGTCTACGCTGTTAGTTTTTATGGCACTTCGATTTATAAAAAGTGGCCTTACAATTGTATTGTCTACTTTCCGCCCAATTTTCGAGACATTCTGTGTTGTTGTTGTTCCGTGTCTCCACGAAAGGGAATCGAAACCTTAAACGCCGTTTTAACAGTCATATTCTGTGCCGCTGCGCCACGACGGTATAATACATATATTTTTATCCTGACTTAATAACAAAAAATATAAGCGAGCCTGTGTAAATTTTGCAATCGGGTCAAAAAGTCCGCAAGCCTGAAGCTGCAATGCAACTCGTAGTACGTTATACGTACACAGTGAAGTGCTCTTGCCAACAAATTTATTTATTTTAAGTATAAATTTGCCAGATGGTGCAGGTGGGGTCAATCTTATTTTATTGCCATGGTTTTGCTCTTGTATACTTGTTATAGAGGCAAAATAATTTGTTTGGTTGAATCTCAGGAGCTGCAGGTTTGAATTGAAAAAAATGTTTAGTTTGGATAATCCATTTGTAAGCGCAGAATATATTACATCATCGATGTATCCTACTGTACTTGTGATCAATGTTACCTTGCTGAATGTGTGAATGTGACATAGGAACATAATGTACTCTTAGTTATTTGACCGCGAAGCCGCGGGTAAAAGTTAGTTTAGATTTGTCCGACTGTATGTGATTTGAAATTTTGAACCACTTCTTGCTCTTATGCATTTTTTGTAAATATTCTTTATTTTGGTTACTCTTATTGTTTTTTATATAATTAAATATCTTTTAATATTAAAATAAAAATAATCTTTATTCAATTTTTTCCAAACATTTAAAATCATAGTTATGTTATTTCCCAATTTACCATACAATGAAAAATGACACATATTAACACTATTATCTTGTAGTGACTAAAATAAAGCGTAGTGTTACGTCCCTCCACTTAATATCACACACAACGCCTCAAAAAGAGAAAAGGGAGAGTGGCTATCAAATTTCAGAATGCAAGTAAAAATATGCAACGTGGTTAATTAAATTCCATTAAGTAGATTATTAGCGAGCTAAAATAGATATATTCGATGGCAGCACTCTGTAATGAAATACCTGATACTCGAAGAGTTATTCACGCGAGTCCCGTTACATACATACTACCCTACTTGTGCGCTCTTCGAATAAATGAACATCGATTGTTTTTGATGAATGAAAACTTTTTTTTTGTATGCATGTAATATATTCATATTGTCCCAGTTCTTTTTTAATATTTGTAAATTCGTAGGTACTGATTCCAATTGGAGGTATACTTATTTATATTTATCACGTACATGCTATTTATATCTTTAATTATGTTTTTTTAACATTTATTCAAACGGAATCAAGTGTCAAATGGTGGAAACGGAATCAAGTGCGAGTCTTTTTATAGCGTCACGCTGTATCAACACACGGAATGTTAGGACACTCAGTTCCCTGCGCACCGCCCAATTTGCAAAACTGCGTGCTGAGTGGCGGAACTCAACATCGCATAATATATAGCTTCCTTGTATATAATTTTTTAAACATATAATTTAGATAAAAATATAATTTAAATTATAATTTAGATAAAAAAACATTTTACACCTAAACTGCTCAATCAATTAATTTTGTTTAAATTTAGTATCTATGCACTAAAAATCAATGCTAGCAGAATGTATTAAATACGAATATATTCCCAACAATCTCCCAAAAACTTGAATAAGCTTTGGCAAAATGTAGTATAATTATTGCTGCACTTACTGTTCACATTATTACAGACCAAAGGACTATAAATATTTCTTTCATGTTTCATAAGGCCGTCCGGCCGGTGCGTGAGCGAGCCGTTCTTTATGTTACACGATTAATGTTAAACTTATAGAAATTGGGAAATATATATACATATACTTAATATATACATATACTTAACACTAGGTTCCCTCTGCTTTTCTATACTTTCCCAACTTTCTTTTCAGTATAAATATATTACTGTACATTTGTTAATAGTAGGCACATTTTTAATATAATACCTTCCAATAGAAATGAAGGTAAAGTATATTTAAACATAAAATATTTAACCATTTCTTAGTAACGAAGCAAAGAGGCGTCTAAAATGTTTCGCATAATCTTGAGAGCAGGCAGACACTTCCTTACTTTATAGGCGTGTATTCTATTACCGAGCTCGTTCGAGCGTGAATTTATCTCATCAGCGAATTCCACGCGCCGAGTAAGAGCATTTACTAATTTAGAACTTATACTTTGAAATGAAAAAGTGCTATTTACTAACAGGTGAAAAATATTATAAAATACAAGAGTACCTACTACAATTATTTGGATATTTCATAATTTTTGTATTTTAGCTTTACGTTACCGCAGTAGGCAGTTCTCCACTTTCCGCCATAATTCGGGACACTGCGTGTTGATCACTTTTCCTACCAGAACGCAAAAATGAAAATAATGTATACATTCTAATGAGGATCGGACACACAATCTCATTGCCAGCGAATGAAAAGGTTCATATAGTACATTTTTTTTTTACTTGACTTCTTCACATTAGTTTCCGCTTAGTAAGATAGGCCGCTGCCGCATGATGATCTCATAAGTTAATATTTTTATCTTGTAATTTCCTAAAAAGCTAATACAAATAATTATTTACAAATTTTATTATATAACAACATAAAATATTTTAGTTATTAAGTTTATCAAAGTGTTTTTTACAAATTTAAATAACATTTTCGTACGCCAAATTGTTGAAAAGATACTGAAACTTTTGGAATACTTAGAATTGATACCAAAGATACAATAGACATTTGTGGCTTTGTTGTATTGTTAACTTTAAACGCGATTATATTTTTCTTTTACCAATTCTAGGCAAAAAGTATCCAAAAAAAAAATATGACGTAATATTAAAAAAAAGTATTTACATTGTTAAGGTAATTGACTCTTAAATAAAGTTATTAGAAAAAAACAAGTATTTTTAGGGCTCCGTACCTTTTAAGGAAAAAAGCACCCTTATAACCCTTAAGCAGAAACAATTTATACGAATTATATAATATGAGGCAATGGAATCAGGATCCGGCGTTCTTGTTGAAAATTAGAAATTATTCAAAAATATTTAAAAAAGTATGTATCCAGGCTAAGTCTATATATATAATTGAAAAGATTTTGAAATCTAGTAATAAAATTAAAGCTACATGGGATGCTATTACGACTGTAACTGGGAGATCTAGAGCTGTCAGTGAACCTATTAAATTAAAAGTAAACAGTGTAATTTTAAATTCAGATTTAGAAGTGGCAAATACTTTCCAAAACTTCTTTTCCGAAATACCTATAGCAGTAACACGTTCACTGCCATCATCTCCTTCGGAAGCAATATTAATACTAAAAAACCATGT
>JAATLQ010034135.1:0-21134 GCA_013421005.1 Heliconius erato x Heliconius himera
TTTTTGTTCTCAAAAGGTAAAATTCTTTATAGGATCATTTTGTTGGGGTCTGTCCGTCTGTCAAGACTATTTACCTCGATATCGCGCTAAGCTATCACGATATCAAATATTTAGGACTATGGACTTTAGAAGCACAGAAACATTCATTCATCAATTTTACTGTATTTTGTATAAAATTCAACGCGTAATCAAAACGGGTATTTCTCGTGGACCTACAGTTATTAAATTTGGCACAAAGTAAGAAGTTACAATCAAATGTAGGAAAGTAAAAATTTGTATATATTTCATAGGAAAAAAATCCTTACAAACTTATATTTATAGTTAATTTCACACAAAAGGAGTGCATATGCCCGAAAATTTATTTTTCTACTTCAACTTTTGTAAACTATCCACTTTTCACAATCTTAAAATTGAACGGTAACCGCAGTGGGCGATTCTGATTCACACTTAAACGCTATGACATTTTACCAGAGCAAGTAAATGAAAATGAGGATCGAACCCACAACCTGTCGAGTTTACAGTCGCACGCTTATGCCCCTGAGCCACGACTGGCTTCTACACCATTATAATTGAAAAAATTGTAATAAACGAAAAGAAAAATAAGCATCGCTTACACAAGTAGATAATCATTTAAGTCTACAGTCCAATAACCACGTTTCGGCTATAGATCCTTACTCTAATGGGCTAGTACGATAGCGTCCTTATTTTCCTATCCATTTCCTCAGTTTGAGCCTCTCTGTAATACTCATTTGCTGTCAGTTAATGAACGTTTGGGTATAATGATGGTGGTAAACATCAGCTTACCATTTTTTATGGATCTAAGAAAAATGAGGGCCTTTAGGTTTGATGTAGGTGTTTCATTAATACTTGTACAGCATAATGTAGTAGAAAAAACAAAAGGATATTACGAAGAAACTTTTCAATAATAAATACTTTTGATGAGTATCTTTTTTCAGCTTCACGCTGTATCCCACATACAGCAGGATAGGTAGAGGGGCCCTACTGTTAAGACAGTCCGTTCCCCACTTTCCACCGATTTCTGCAGATATTGCGTGTTGAGTAGAGGAACTCAACGCCGCATTTTGCCTTGTAGAGTAAGGAAATTTAATTTCTATTAAATATTTGATTTTCTCGAGTGGGAATCGAATCACAACCTGTCACGTTTACAGTCAACCGCTTGTGCCCCTAGACCACCACTACCTACCTCTATTTTTTATAACTGCAAAAAAAGTATATAGTATTTTTAAATGAAAGTATTTTTAACCGGATTTTGTATTTTTATACATTTTTGGAAACCCGATGTTTCGGTCACTTATCCGTGGTCACGGACTACTGTAAAGTGTTCGAAACGTCGGGTTTCCAAAAATGTATAAAAATACAAAATATACGCGATAAATCCGGTTAAAATAGTTTCATTTAAAAATGTGTAATAATCGTGAAAATCAAAGAGTTTGTAGTATGGTAGTTTGCATAGAAAAGATCATATTATATCGTTGGAAATATAACATAACATGCCTATCATAATCTATTTCACAATTGTAGATCAGTAGAAAGTTAACTTATAAAAGATGACAAACTTTACAAAATGAATGCATACTCATTTTATATGGATGTGTAAAAAATTTTTTTCTTCTTACATTTAAAAAATGTCCTCCAAGTACCTGCATGTTTAAATATTAGATATTAATTTTATGATACTAAAAAAAACTGACTACATACAATCAATTTATTATTAATCCCTCAGAATGCGGCATCGAGGAGTGCTCAGAAGGCTGTAAAGAGGGGACCACGTGCGACTGCAATCCAAGAGACACTGACGTTTGTAAATTAATTAAAAATTAAAAATCATGTGCATTTAATGTTTTTATTCGAGTTATCATATATTCTATACTAATATTATTTCCAGCATCCGCCCGCTTCGACACAGGACTACAGATAATGGACCCGGGCAGCAGTAACACATCTCAATTAAACAGGTGTCTACTATATATTTCTTATTAACGGACATACTTATTTTACATATTGACGTATTGACAATCTTACCACTATCATACATTTGGAAAGGTACTAGCTATAAACAACATTGGTTCTGGGGTCTTTAGGATTCGAAAATGTCACAAACTGTTAACGCGACAGATTCGGGTTCGGGTTCGGTTCCCACTCTAATAGTTTTTTTTTTCTTTTCCTCACTCTGGTCACTCCGCAACTCAACACACAATGTCTTCAGCAATCGGCGGAAAGTGGGGAACGGAAGTATTCTTAATTGGACCAGAGTGTATTAACACTAGGTTCCCAAATTCTCTTTGCTTACCTAGCTATGTGCGGGATGCAGCGTGAAGGTAAAAAAAATGTTTGTTTACCCTGTATGATATGTTATTTTTCTATAAATGAAATTAAAAGTAGTGATACTATTATGTTCCCCTATTTTACAGATCACTAACTATTTGAGGGCATCGAATATACCGCCACATGATGACATTCAATTGTTAAACATTAGGTAAGTCACGGGGTTTCCCTGTTTAACTTGCTAAACGCGCGGTCATATTAACGGACGGCGCTCAAGCGTGTGACTGTAAACATAGACAGGATGTGGGTTCAATTCCCACCTGACGAAATGAAAAATTTAATATTTCATTCCATTTCCATTGCTCTAGTAATGAATGAGGCAAAGCGCGGCGCCAACATGCCTTCAAATTTCGACGGAAAAACGGAAATGTCTTAATAAGATCGGAGTGTCTTAACCCTAGGTTTCCAGGTTCCCTCTGCCAACTCTGCTTTATGTGGGAAGATAGAAAAAAAATCATAAAAGTAAGCCTTTTAATTGTAAAATAAAGAAATCTATAAAATTTATGAAAGACTAATATTCAGTCAAAAATAATTACGCCATTATCTTTGAATGTTAATAGATTTTTATATAATCGCTACCATTACAGCTTTAAGAACAGCAGAAAGCTTACTTTTATAAATATTTCATGAAATTTTAGAAAAAAAAGAAAAAAGTTTTGTTTTTTTTCAACTGTAAACGCTAGTAGAGTTTTAATGATTAAAGTGTCAATTGTTTTTTATTATTATACCATTTCTTTTCTCTGCTGTAGATTTGTCCTACTATTAGGATAATAGTACATATACTAATATTGTAAATGTAAAGGCGTGTTGAGTTGCGGAACTCCACGCCTCGCTTTTGCCTGGTTACCAGAGAGAGGAAATAAAAATATTAAATATTTCATTCTCCTGAGTGGGAGCTGAACCCAAAACGGTTGCGTTTACAGTCGCATGCTTGTGTCCCTGCACCACGCCGCTCTCATTTCTTCAGAATTATTTTCATCATAAAACAAAAATATCATGTTAACAATTAACTATAATATAATTTCTTATTCTTTTATGCGAGAACATAACATATTTTCTAAGCCAAACTGGTCTAAAATATGCTTACAAACAAACTGGTTTTGCGAAGTAGTCTGTCAAAATCAGTTCCACAATTTCAAAGATTAGATTCAACAAAAACACAAAACAAATAGGTTTTACTCTCTAATTATTATTAACCAACCAATATATGACAAAAGTTTCAAAATAAAATAATTTACTTATATGTTTTTAACATTTTTAAAGTATTATTCCACACTTACAAAAGAAAAATACTTATTTAGAAAACGTATAAAAATTTTAACGTTGCGGGACTCGAACCTGGAAGACGACCAGGCGCTCTGACCACCAAGCCGTACGTTCTCATCAAGCAACGTCGAAATCTTTATACGCTTGTTACAACTTATTTACGTTGTTAGTAAGTACTTTACTAATATGTTATTACTTAAAATGCAAATAAAAAAAACAATGAATGTTTTTTTTTTCATTAACTTTAAATTAAACGTTTAAATAATATAACCTCCTGAGTATTCCACGTTTTCGCAACTTTCTACGAAATTCGATAAGCTCAAAAGAAATACCGACGCAAACATCCACTAGTTTCTACCCGAAACGTTATTCTCGGTATAAAGTTACAGTAAGGAAAACAAGTAAAAGTTATAAAGTTAAATTCAGTATTTATCGCCGCATACACCGCGAGCACCTGCTCTCGCAATGCACTTTAATATAGTATGTGTTGGGTTTGTTTTCTGTGTATTTTTGTAAGAAATGGCTATTGCTACCAACACCTCTAGAGTTCTTTTAAAAATTGCTATCTAACTTACTATAAAATGAGGCGTATATTAATAAATATGAAAAATGGTAACGAGAAAACTTCTTATAAGTGTAAAAGAGAGAACGTAGTGTCAAAATGATGTGTTTGTGATAAATTAACATCAACCTCTTCATATAAACTCTGAAGAGTCCTCATACATTGTGAAAGGGCGCCCTTCGAATGTCAATTATGTCGTCTTTTTCTGCCTACTCTTACATTGTATGCTTTTTTTCGTTTATTTGTGCCATATCTCCTCTATATACCTTCACGTACATTTTTCAATCTTTTTTCACGATGTTATCTCTCATGTAGCAGGATAGGCAGAATTAACCTAATGTTAAAATCCTCCGCTCCCTAATTTTCTGCCGAATTCTAGAGACGATGTGAATTGAGTGGCTCAACGCCGCGCTTTGCCTCGACACCAGATCGAAGAAATAAAAATATTTAATAATTAATTTCTTCGAGTAGGAATCGAACCCACGATCTGTCGCACTTACAGTCACACACCTGTGCCCTTGCGCCACGACCGGCTTCCATTCCTTAGATCTCTAAAAACAGAAATATTTTAATGAAACCACTAGGCTAGTTTTTAAGTACTGCATGAGTAACGAACAAAAAGACAAATTAAAGCTTTGTTTTATCTGTATGGAAGTCTTCACGGCACGATTTTATTAAAAAGAAACATTGTAAGCAAACCAAAATGGGGTGAACTTCGCATTAAACATTTTTCTATATACCACGAATACATTATAAAATTTCTATAGGAACAAAATATTATGAACAATCCCAAAAAACAAAAATGCAAGGCTTCATCGAGGCCTACATTTTCGGGTATTCCCCGAGTAGGTACAGTTAACAAATTAAAAAATATATGTTTATATTTTAAAGCGTAACTCTCACCATCTCGTCCCATTGTGGACTGCAAGCGGAGCGCTGCCAGCAACCACATTGTGCCGTATTCATGTTTTGTCTCTGTTTTGATGTAGTTCTACAATGAAAAACCCTTTGTTTTATAATTAATCACTGCTTAATTCAAAGCTGCGTGTTCACTCATATCATTAATTAAGATTAAAAATAAAGTATTTTTGTTATTGTTTGTTTTGTACATTGCGGATGTTTACTTCAAATCTATTTATAATACACATACGCACTCCTTCTCTATATCCGGTTCTCCGCGGCCTCCACTGTTTTTCAAATACACATAATGTAAAAGAAGCACATACGAGTACATTATAATTAAAATGCTCCTATTTGAAACTAACAAATGAAATGTTAAATATCTAACGTAACTCGTTAAAACTATTAGCGCTGGCCGTCTGCCAGTTGTACTGAACGCGATAACGAGAGCTAGCGTGATTGTTCCACCAGCTACGCCGAATTCAAGTAGAAGTGTTCATTTCATTAGGAGAATTCCTTTTATTTAACTCTCAATCAAGTTAATATTGCAGATTTATTATATTGAGACTCGATAATGGTTATTCTCTTTATGAATAGTTAAGATGGCAATAGTAATTGAGTTAACTTTGTGGCTTTTATTCATGGATTGCTTTATTTTAAACTATTTTTAGTTTTTTTTAAACAATCAGTATATAGCAGAGCAGGGTAGGCATAGGGAACTCTGTGTTAAGATACTCCATTCCCCATCTTCCGCTGAATTTTCGAGGCATTGTGTGTTGAATCGTGGAACAGAGGAGTTGAAAATATTGAATATTTCATTTCCTCGAGACGATCGAACCCACAACCCTGCCGCGTTCACAAACTCACGCTTGTACCTCTACGCCACGACGGTCTAAAACTATACATTTATCCAATTATTACACAAAAAGTATAACATAATTTCATTATCGACACACCTATCCACCTCCGCGACGCGACACGACGTCTCCTAATCTCAATTTCTGCGACAAAACAAGCCCAAAGAATCCAACTGACAGTAATAAGAAACTCGTAAAAATATGGCCGAGCAACGCTTGGATTGGAACATAAAAAAATAATTATGCAGTAAAAATGTTTCACTAGTTTGAAACATTTCTTGGGAATGTTAATTTTACCTTTTATTGCAGGCTTTGATTGTGAACCAGCGGCCGGAAGTATGGGAGGGCTCTCAGTTTATACTGAGTTGTATGGCGTACGGGTCGTCAGAAATTGCGTTCACTTGGTACAAGGACGGGGTCAAAGTGAACTTCAACGGTACAACTCGGTAAGTGTTCATTGAAGTCTTTTTTCGTTGATTTTCTTTCAATATTTTCCATTATATTTAATTTAAAAAATGTTTAAAACAAAGTAGATGATTTGAAAATTTTAACTGTCAATGATCAAATAACAGATTTTTTATTAGCCTTTTTGTAAGTTTTTTCTTATTTTACATTAATGGTGACAAACACAATGTTTACCGCGCATAGCAGTGTAGGCAGAGGAAACCCGGGAACCTAATGTAAAGACGCTCCTTTTCAAATTAACACTCTTCCGTTCTCCACATTCCGCCGAATGTTGGTAGCATTACGTGTTGAGTGACGACTCTAATGTAGTACTTTGTCTCGTTATCAGAACGAGGAAAATAAAAATATTATATATTCAATTTCCTCGATTGGGAATAGAACCCACAGCCTATCGCGTTTACAGTTGCACAAACAGTTAAAATAAAACATGAAATATCTCTCTTCCCGGTGGTCGTGTTCCGCTCACGACTCCGGTAGACGACGGTGTAGCGCTCTGCGGCTTGTGCCGTCGACGCTGCAGTGCAATGCTGACTGTAAGTCATTACTATTTTCGGATCTAAGGCCCTTTTGAGGCTAGATCAACTGTAAACACGGTAAGTTATGGGTTCGAATTCTAATCTAAGATATATTTGACACTATTAGGCCACTCAACGCAATGCCTCCAAAAGAAGGCATATGGAGAGACCTCGGTTGACCTTAAAAAAATATAGTATCAAAGATACTGGAGGAAGGTCACGTAAAAATCATGAGGACCCCCCGAAGGGCATGTATGAAGAGGTTAATGACAGTGGACGAGGCGAAAGAGGTATGTGGAGACCGTAGCGGTTGGCGCTCCGGTCTCTCTGACTACCCTGCAAGGGATAAAGCGTGAAGCTAAGTAAGTAAGTAATAATAGGTTCCCTATATATGAGTGGGATACAGCGTAAAACCAAAAAAATCGTCTACTAAGTGTGACATTTTTTATTTAATCTGATATTAAATTAAAGACTGAGGACTGACTCTCACAACAAGTCTCTATTTTAAAAATTGTCTTTGAAATAGAGAAAATATTAGCATATACATAAAGTAAGTCTTTAACGCTGACAATAAAAAAAAAGAATAAACTAACGTATCTAACAGATCCTAAAAACAACTAAAAGCATTATTAAATATTTGATATCTATCTTATCTAAGTACATTCTCTCGGTTCTCTAGGTACTTCCTATAATAAAATCAACTCAAAATGCTGTATACTAGTCTTAATTCTTTTAAACCTAATGGTTCTTCGTAATGAAATAAACTTTCTAGTTTAAAATAATTTCATGTTTTATGTTTTATTTTGAAATATTAATTTTATAATATGTAGACTTCACTTTACTTATTTAGAAAACGTATTAAAATTTGAACGTAGCGGGAATCGAACCCGCGCCTCCTGGAAACCGACCAGGCGCTCTGACCACTAAGCCATACGTTCTCGTCAAGCTACGTCGAAATTTTTATACGCTTTGTTACAACTGAAACTAAAAACAGCCGACCGACCTATATTATTTATAGCCTTCAACGTATATTATGATAATTCCCACGGTGACACTGTAAGTATAACTAGCCTGGCGGGCGCCGGCCGCGTGCACGGAGCACCGGGGAGGGAGGTCTGGGGGACCTGTACCCTGCGGGGAGTGTTTTTATTTCTAAGCTTAAATATATGTTCGTTACTGTAAGGGTATTAAATATATTAATTATTAAATGTATTTCAAATAAAAGAAATATAATATTTTTACGTTTTTTGAATAGAAATACATTTGTAATAGAGGCCAGTCGTGGCGCAGGGGCACGAGCGTGTGACCGTAAATGCGACAGGCCGAATTCGGGGGAAAGGAGGAAGCAGAGTGTCTTAGCACTAGGCTCTCTCTTCCTGAAACTGAACCCTGCCACATGCGAGATACAGCGTGAAGCTGATAAAAAAACATTTCTTTCATTTCGTCCGCAATCCTTCATTAATCAAAACAAATCTTAAGCTTATATAATTCAGTATTTAAAGATAAGACCTAGATATTATAATAAAACGTAAGACCTAACCAAGATAAAGTTTTAATGAATCCCCATCTATTGTACCACACCGCCAATTACCGCCGCCGGTACTGAGACACGTACCTACAGCGAATGACGAGAGCATTGTTTCTTGTAAATCTTTGTTGTTTACGAAAGGAACGAATGCGTCTTTATATTTTTATGTTAAATAGAATTAACTAGCTTATTTTAATGAGCTTTTCAGCATCACGCCTATAATACCGCATATAGCAGGCTAGGTAGAAGGAACTTAGTGTTACGACACTTCCTCTTTCTGTAATTTTTTTTCGATCGTTTTTTTGTAATAGAAATGGTTTCGAAATAAAATTACAAAATAATTGAAACTATTTAAAAATTCTATCTACTGTATGGGAAAAATGTTAAAATAATTTTTCATGGAAAAAATATTTCATAGAAAAATTTTTGATATCTTTTTTGTTCGTTATCTTATTTAATAAATATTTTTAGAAATGTAGTGAGTTTCGAGTGAGTGAAGGGAGTGACGATGTGGGCGTTAGGTGTTAAAGATGAAGCCTGTGAAACGGAAGCTTCTCACGGTCTCAGGTGACCTAAAACTGCTCCTGGGGCTCATGCTTCTGCTACCTGCCCGCTTGGACATAGTGGAGAGTCTACAAGGTAGGCAATAACAGACTATAATGCAATTTTTTCCTGACTGACTTAATAAATACGAGTACTATCCACTATTAATGACCTCGTTTATATCTTTAAATTGCTTTTAAACTTAACTTCGAAAGTCTGAACTAAATTATTAGTTAGATAACTTGGCCAGCGAATTCAATAACTTCCAAAAGATTAAGTAATTTGCGGGGATCTTATCGATTCACTTCTGATCTAGATTTTGCGAACCGAAGACAACTCAGCATGGAGTCCAATGGATGTCGCCGGACTTCTCTGGATGCATCGTCGATTCGTCGTTCGATATTTACGAACAGGTATATTGTTATTATTTTTTTAAAAGTGAAACTAAAAATGAATGTACAAGTAAGTAAGCTATCAGGGCTATTTATATTTTAATAAGAAACGACAAAAAAACAGACAATATACAATCTCTTTTGTAGCTTGAGATTCAAGCGAGATTGGCTGTAGCGTTTATTTTACATTCAATTTAATATACACGTGTATTTTCTAGATAACATGCGCTTTACAAATCATGAAATCCTTCTTCAATCTTATAATTCTCGAGTACAATTTTATATATTCATTTTAGTAGCAATAAAAATGAGGATGTTATAGCTCAGTGAGTTCACACATGCGCAAGATAGAGCAAAGATGATTTCTTTGCTCTATCTTGCGCATGTGTGAATTAGCGGCCCTGAATTGTCGATATTGTGATAAAAATAATAATGAGAAAATATAGCTATTTCGTGAGACAAGTCTTGTAGATGAGATTATACTTAAATTTTTATAGTCCTTGACCACATATAATTTTATAATAAACTAAATATTAAATCCTAGGGTAATAGTAAAGTAAGTAGATGACATCGAACCAAAAGAAACTTTGTAAGGAAAATGTCCGAAAAAGGATTGAACCGTTACTAATATCTGACTATAATCAAAATTAATTAAATATGTTGTAAAACATTGTTGTTAAATTTCAACAACTAGTTCTAAAGCAAAAAAAATATAATAATTAATTAAAATGTAACGATTATTGTAATACCTTTACTATTCTTAATGGCGTATTCATCAGTTGCCGTTAGCAAAATAAGTCGTTTGTAATCGATTATTCTTATTATTTATCCGCCATTGGTGACGTGTATGTCTGTGAGACTGGGATCAAAAAATCATATAAGTTCTTAAACCGTTTTCGATGCGTGTTGGGACTTCAAGTACCTGCCTTATTTTACGTCCTCTGCTGTTACTTCTTTCGATAACAGCATAGCCACGAACTCACGTTCCATAGTTTTGGCACTAATTAAGTAAGTAAATTATTCAAATTTAAATTTGTATTTTTTTTTTTAAGGAAACTAAAACGATTTCATACATTTTTGGGCCCAGAATGTAAAGAGATGAAAATGGTAGGATTTAATAGATTTGGGTACATCATCATTACCTCCCTGAAAACTATATAAATTTTAACAATCTGAGAGCTGAGTTATTAGAGATTTAATAAAAGGAAGGTTAGGTATGCAGCACAATCAGCACGTCGAACATCAACTTCTATTAAATAGGCGATTACTGAGTTGTTTAAGCATTAAAGCTTATTATTTATAAATAAAACACATTTTAATTAATATTTTATTCTTCTTCTATTATTATTAAAATGTCACCTAAGAAGTGTGCAGGTGGAACTAAATTATTTGGTACCTAGCCCAACTAAGGTACCATATAATACTCGTAACAGAGCCTACCATTCTTCTTCCAACAATTGCAGTATTTCATAGCAATAGCTTCCCTTCCTATGTAGAAATATGTTTTCCTGCTTATATGTCGGGATTGTGTCCGACATCTTAGGAACCAGGTGGTAGTGGTTTTCATCGTCTAGAGGTCGTAGGACTAGAGTATTGCAGTGTCCAGTGGCTATCCCACAATTCACACACCGATTCATATCCATAGCGTGGCGGTCGTAAGATTCAAAAGATTTCGGCGTCCAGTCCAGCGAGGGTCGTACAAAGTAGGTAGAATCAAAATCAGTGAAAAACAAAGCAGTAGTCGCTGAAGATATCAAACAAACGAGAAAGCACTCAAAACGCATCGATCGACACGAAAGTAGTCAAAAAATGTGTATGTCATTGTAAATCAACTGTCACATCTCTCATCTCTATATATAATAAGACAGTAAAAATATTTTTCTCTACATTTAGTAATTTTGATTGAAATGGATAGAGGGACACTAGAAGAATAATAGATACTACTAATAAAAATGTAATTAATTGTTTTGTGTTTATACACATACTTTGCAATATAAACTACAAACAATTTAAATATCGTTAAAAAGTACAGTATTCATCTGATCTACTGTGTATTAATTTAGGTGAATTTTATATAAAAAATGTTATGGCGCAGGGCACAAGTTTGTAACTAACTGTAAATAAAATGTTATATTTAATATTTTCATTTCCTCGCTCACGTGAAGAGGCAAAACGCGGCGGAGCACTCAACGCGCAATGTCTCGAGAATTTGGCGGGGAGAACGAAAACGGTAGAGACTTAAGACTAGGTTCCTAGGATCCCTCTGCCTACACGCTGTGTGCGGGATACAGCATGAAGCTGATTTATTTTTTTAATATAAAAACTAGCTGTTTCCCGCGGCTCCGGCCGCGTGTAATTGGATCAATTTTTTTAATTCTATCGACGTAATAAAAAAAATAAAACATTTTTTTTGTAAAATGGAACATAACCTTACTTTTCAAAACTTAACCTTTCAATATATGAAGCCAGCTGTGGCGCAGCGACACGAGGTGTGACTGCAAAACCGACTGGTTGTGGGTTCGATCCCCACTCGAGGAGATGAAATATTTACTTAAATTTATATTTCCATTTCTTCGCTCTGGTGTCGAGGGCGTTCGCGCGGCGTTGAGTTCCGCGACTCAACACGCAATGCCTCCAGAATTCGGCAGAAAGTGGGGAACAGAGTGTCTTAACACTAGGTTCCCTCTGCCTACCCTGCTGTGTGCGGGATACAGCGTGAAGCTAATTTAATTTAATTTAATTTTAACCTTTCAATAATTCCGATATTCTTATTATTGCTTATTAGCTTTTACATAGATTAATCCTTATGCATTTAAAACTATAAAACTGCTTAATTTTCATTTTAGTAACATATCAAGCCCAGGGCTTTATGCAAGTTCACCATATCCCTTTGTAGACAAATATTTTGATGTCAATTATTTTTGAAAATATTTTCTATTCTTTAATTATCCTTGTGTATATCTAACAAAATCAAGCTAGTTGTCAAAATGTATAAAACAAAATTTAAGAAATGGTCAACGACAAAATGATTCTTTCATTTGAAGAATGATGATTCTTGGAAATAAAAACATCTACACCTTTCAGTTCACGCGCATATCCTACGGTTACTCCTGGGAGAATGTATCCATTGTCGCACACCAGTGTCAGTCAAGAGCTAGCGAGATCATATAGATGTCCAATGGATGTGACATACGCGCTCAACGAAGTTTATAACGGAATCTACTCAGCCCGACAGATAACTCGCTCCTTAAGAAAATCGCGATATACGGGTGCTTCCATCCCTATAGATTCCCCCAATACTCTGTACCTGGTCCATACACAAGCAGAAAAAGCGGACCTAACCAGGAAAGGATATGGAAAGGGGAGAAACTCACGCACCCTGACCATAAACGAATCTCAGGGACTTACATACGAGTTTGTAGTAATCATCCAAACTAAGGCCATTAAAAACGCCCTACACGACGGCATATCACATGCAATCGTCGCCTTAACAAGGCATACAAAAGGATGCATCTACTACACTGACGCCGAAGAAGACGCTATCGGCAGGTTCATTCGCCGGGCAAATGAAAGTTCCGTGACTGATATAGTGGAACACAACATTAAAATGGCTATTTCCTATAGAGATGAGGAGGCAATAGATATATTACGGAAACAACTAACTGTGCCGCAATCAACATAATCAACGGCCAAAAACTCGGATTTGACAAAAGCAGACCATTCAAGATATTAAAGTCCACTTCACATTTTAAAAAGAAAAACTAACATTTTTAAAAATCAATTAAGAACAAAAAAGGCACGGACAACAAAAGTCTGTGGCGCAAAACAATTCAAGCATAAAAAAAAAAAAAATGTCGCACACCAGTACGGAGCAGTTCTTAGGTTCCTTCCCGCCCATCCCGGGGAAGGCACTTTACCTTTACAACATTCCAGGGATATGCTGGAATATTTACGGTCAGCTGCTGGGAAATTCCAGGATAGACAAGAAAGTGTAGCTCATCTGTCAATTATATATGATACGCTGTTGAAACATCCTGATGCGTTTTTGGATGAAGAGGTAAGTCGTACTTGTGCATTCATTATAAAAGTTAAATTATGGTCAATCACTTTGTACTTCCGGTTGACCTAGAATTATGAAATTTGGCATATAGCATCTACAGGTACAGTGGTACTGGTTCAGGGAAAAATATGAAAACTATATTTTTTTGGTTAAAGTCAAAAAAATTATAAATAGCCTTATTGCAAAACTATATATTGAATTTTAATTGTATTCCAATACATATTTTATCTATTTCTTATCATGCACTAATTGTACGGAACCCACTGTGGGCGAGCCTCACTCAAACTGTAATAAATAACAAAATTGCGGAATGATTGTTTTATTATATTCATTATTTAATAAAACATGAACTAATGTTACTTAGATTAATAAGAAGAATAATTATACTTACTATCTTTTTATGAATAGTCCTTTGTGCGTCAAAGTTACCCACTTGATGAGGGTAACTTTCACAGACTATAACATTTTGAATTTCCTTTATAATTATGTATTTTAAAAAGTTTATGGGAATGCCTATGGCTGAAAAGTATTATTTGAGTACTAATAAATAAAAATACTCTTGCAATGTGGTTTAGACTTTTAAGACATCGTCTTAAATATCGCTCGTATCTGTCAAACCTCACCCAGATTGACTGTAATTTCAACGCCTAGTACGGAGTGACGTGCCTTTTAAACGCGACAGTAACAGAACCTGGCCCTACCTGCGGCAGTATTTTCAGGTCGATATGACTTGGATACCTTCTAAGCGCTATCTCATATATATGTAATATTTCTTAAATATGTTTAAATTTTATAATCTTCATACTTTGTTAATATGTTTATTTATTACCATTATACGTACAAATCTATCATTCCGCTCATATAATTTGACTACAACATCATAAATCTTAGAATCACTGATGCAAATCCCCATCTTCATCATTAATAATAGTTTCGATGAACATGCAGGAAGCTGTCGCGTTTATTAGCTCGTACAAATTACGTCAATTAACATGTTAACGGATTATCTAAAGCTGATGCTATTAACGTCGCTTGCATCAATTAATGATTGCCAACGATTAGATATTACAAATTATATATTGAGCTCAGTCGTAGAGACTAATTTGAGAACACAGTGTTGAGACACTCCATCCCCATTAATACAATTCTTTTTCCAACTTTCCGCTGCATTCTGAGGCATTGCGTGTAGAGTGGTGCAACTCAAAGCCGCCTTACACTATATAAGCGTTACAAAACAATTACGTATATGTTTTAACAGATACTATGAGTGACTTTTAGAATATGATGTAGAAAAATATGAATAACGTTTAGCTTTTAATATATTATTTTAGTTGCACGCTGTTTCCCGAAAATAGCAGGGAAGGTTTAGACAACTTGGGGACCTAGTGTAAATACACACCGTTCCTTAAATGTCTTGAAGACATTTCCTGTTGACTAAACAAGGAAATTAAAATAATAAATGTTTCATATTCTCGACTATAGAATCCACAACTTGTTACGATTACCGTCACACGTTGTGAGCTTGATTCCCACTCGAGAAAATGAAATATTTAATATATTCATTCGCTCTGGTGTCGAGACAAAAAGCGGCGTTGAATTCCCCCATTCAACAAGCACTGCAGCTGAATTCGGAACTCTATTCTAAATCTTCGATCTTCCGAATTCGACGGAAAATGGGGAATAGAATAGGAATGGAGTGTCTTAGCACTAGATCCCCAGTCCCTCTGCCTACTCTGCTATGTGTGCGGGGTAAAGTGTGAATCTGAACAAAAATAATTGGGATTATACATTCATATATCCGATATGGTTCATGGTAATCATCGTGTTACGCTCACACACTATGCTTACTTCACATTAGTTAAATTGTTACTCAAAAGAAGGTTCTTTCGTTTCGTTCATTCCTTATTTAATATTATTTTTACCTTTAAAATAAACGAAAAGCGTAGTTGTACAAAGATGTGTAATATTAGGTTACTTTTGCTTCCCCCTGGTGATCGAAAATCCTTAATAATGTATCCATGTTTTTGTATAATACTGTACAACTATCGATCCGCTAGCGGCTTTGTCCGCTTGTACTACAAAAAAAAATGTCACCTCATAATTTTAAATTTATTTATTTATTTATTACATTATTTAAATCAATTCAATAAAAATATTATTTTGTAGTAATATTGTCGCATACAATAATGAATACTGACATAACTTTTTTTATTTATAAAGCAAAGCGATTTAAATAAAACTAACTAACTAAATGTTAAGGAAAGTTTGCTAAAATACAATAATAAAAACTGCATTTCAATCGGTTACTGAGATTAGCGTGCTCAAAAGCACAGACAAACCGACAAACAGATAAAATTTTAAAAATCATTGTTTTGAGTTCTATTACATTCATAAATACTTCCAATAATAAATAAATTTTCTCACATACATATATTACAAGCCTATTATACTATTTAAGAATATTTAAAGGCTAACAAATGAGGCCGGTCGTGGCGCAGCGGCACGAGGTGTGACTGCAAAACCGACTGGTTGTGGGTTCGATCCCCACTCGAGGAGATTAAATATTTACTTAAATTTATATTTCCATTTCTTCGCTCTGGTGTCGAGGTTGAGCGCGGCGTTGAGTTCTGCCACTCAACACGCAATGCCTCCAGAATTCGGCAGAAAGTGGGGAACGGAGTGTCTTAACACTAGGTTCCCTCTGCCTACCCTGCTGTGTGCGGGATACAGCGTGAAGCTAATTTTTTTTTTTTTTTTAACAAATGTTTTTAATTAAGATAATGTGAATTTCATGCAGGAGCTACCATTATATTATTGTATTAGGAAATTAAATTGTAACCTTAATATTAAAAACAGCATCTGAGTTTCTTGCCGGCTTCTCAGCAGAAATCTTTCTCTTTCGAGCCAGTGGTTCGATTCTAAAGTGCTTCAAAAGGTCTATTTTAATAAGGAATCTTTAAAATTTGAATTTGTATATATTGCATGTGCAGTTAGCAATGAGTTACAATTTAATCATAGGTACAGATAACACGTAAAGCTGTGGAATAAATTTTAGATGATTCAATGACTCAACGAATGAACAAAGCTGGATATAAAGTTGAACGCTGTATGGAAACTAAACAGTTTTTTTTCCGCTTAATGTCTCCGATGAAATATATATTTTATATTAAATTTTAGAGGAGCTTTTAAACTCTAATTTCTTTAAATTAAAATGATAAAATAGAAAAAGTCTTTAGGTAGGTTCACGTTTTCAAATCATTTTCACACATCATCGTTCAAAATGTTGGTTTAAAAAATATTCATCATCTACATATATAAATGCCGCTGATTGTCACTCATCCACTTCCATTGGTTGGCTATTAGAGATCCACCTTAGTAAGCTAAATGTTGTTTAATGTTTTATTTTTCTTATGTATTTTAATGCGATAAAGAATATTATAAATTCCTAAAGTAACCATCAATTAATAATCAAAAAATAATACATCAACACACAAAACAGAATCCACCAACAATTAAAACATCAATACGCTAATCCCAATAAGGGCTTCATTAAGGCCCACACAGGTCCCAGAGTTGTTGATTAACAGATGTTTGTAGATAACCGGCGGCTTAATATTCCCACTGAGAGCGCCCTTGTATGTGACGATGATCCACTCTCGTTTGAGTATACCTTTGTTGAATAACATAATTAATATGTAGTCTAATGTATGTAGACATACATTTGTATATTTATATTTGGCTTTGGATATATATGGAAGATGTTTCAATATTAAGTTATTGATAAATTTAAATATAAATAGATTTAATTCAACATGCAATGCCTCCGTCTTCGGCGGCAAAAGGGGAGCGGAGTGTCCTAACACTAAGTTCCCTCTGCCTCTGCCTTATATTTGCTTCGGTAGGTTAGTAGCAAATATATATATATCGAACCCACCATCTGTCGCACTTATAGTCTCACTTGTCAGGACTGGCCTCAATAGGAATAGAATTAAATGAAAATAATAATTTTAGAAAATATACGAGTTACAAAACGCAATAGTAGACACGGCGGCGGTGAAGGACAGTCTAGACCACCACTACCAAGAGTTCACTGTTAAAACCAAGCAAGTCCGGGAAGACAGTGCGGCCCACTTCACCTTTACTCCAAGTCCTGGGTCCGATGAATGGCTTCTGATTTCCACTGGAGTGGAATTGGTACCTAAGACTGGGAGCGCTTCGGTGGTAGCCGTTCATTACCACGATTTGGCAGCTCGCTTACCTTCATTGAGAAGATCCGTCGAATTTAAGTATGTTTTGTTCCTTTTATAGAAAACGTATTATATTAAACAATTGACGTCTTAAGATTTCAAACTCCATTTCTTGGTACTGTCTACGTGTTCTAACCACAAAATTATACGCTTATTACAATTTAAAATAATAGAGTTCTCTATTATATGGAAATAACATTTGAAAAATATAAAAAAAGTGTCTGGTTTATTTATATTACATATTTTTATGTAGTTAATGGGTCATGTACTGAAATTGTAATTGATAGGATTATTCTTTTTTTTATTCACTGAATAAGAAAAGGAGTTAGCAGGTTTCCTTTTTAAATTCCAAAAAAGTTAAAAAAAAACCTCTTCCTGTGGTTGTTGTTATAATGGGATAGAACGGACTATATTTGCCAATTTTACTAAAATTATTTTATTATTTTTCATATTAATATGAACTTTAACAATTTTATTTCATCTGCATAATATGTTTTAAAATTATTTCTTTTATGTTTTACATAATTATTTATTTTTAAACTACACTCTCATTTACATATAATTTATTATAATTTATTTATTTTTGTTAATTTAACACCACTATACCGTGGGCGTACAGCACGTCGGTTTCCAGGAGCGGTCGCGAGGTGGAGTTCAGGTTGGCATCAGCTCAAGAACAGATATCAGCGAGTAGGAACGACGCTCATACTGTCACTGCTGTTTGTGCATTCGAGAAATTATACTGCTATAGGTAATGTTAATTATAGGTTATTTTTCTTATTATATACTACAATACTTACGAGTTTTTTATATAAAAAATGTAGTTATATAAATTCATTAACCAATCTGGCTTCTCTTAGTATCGAAATAATTGTTTAGTTGTTCTTAGGATTTCTTAAGAATTTTAATATTACGTAAAAAAATATTATAAAAATATTTTTATGGGTAATAATGTTAGTATATGGTTCAGTTTAACATATCAGTTGAGATTATTTTGACGAGATATTTTTGTTTGATTTACGCGCGTGGAGTTGGTAACTAAGAAAACAAAGAAAACAGTATACTTTATATAACAACATTACCATAATATGAATTATAATTTATCTGGTCACAATTAAATAATAATTTAAACTTTTCTTCTCTCGTGTTCTAAACTAGCCTGCGGTCTCCGAGCCCCCGCGCCTCGTCGGCGTCGCGCGTGGGCGGCGCCACGTGGCTGGCGGCGGCCGCGCTGCAGCTGCTCGAGTGCGGCGCCCGCCGGGCTGGCTGTGCGCGGCGGCACCAGCGCGCGCCGTCGGTCGCCTTAACTTTATTATTCACTAGCGGCTCGCCCACGGCTTCGCCCGCTTAAAATACATGATTACTGATTTAATAAGCACAATCGATTGATGACTATAATGACTTCTAATATGATTTTTTTATGACATTATCGTCAAAGAATTTTTGATTGCTTTAAATAAAAAAATACGACCATTGTTGATATTTGATATTTATAAAATATACATAAAGCTAATTATGTATTACACGTATATATTTTTGTAACTTCATGTTCTTTTTACCTATATAATATACGTCTCATCATAATTCTAAAACTCTGTTAAATGTGCTGATGTCAGTGAATAATTTAATTTAGGTTGTAGGTTCATAATATTCTTTGTAAAATAACTGTATTAATTGCATATTAACCCCTGTACAGTTTTTAAATTAGTTACATATATTATATGAACGAGCCAACCAAAATATCTTTGTATTTACTTGATATTTCTTTCAAGATCGTTCTTTATCTCTGTGTTGAATTAAAATAAATAAAAATTAACTTCACGCTGTATCCCGCACATAGCAGGGTAGGCAGAGGGAACCTAGTGTTAAGACACTCCGTTCCCCACTTTCTGTCGAATTCTGGAGGCATTGCGTGTTGAGTGGCAGAACTCAACGCTGCGCTTAACCTCGACACCAGAGCGAAGAAATAGAAATATAAATTAAAGTAAATATTTCATCTCCTCGAGTAGGGATCGAACCCACAACCAGTCGGTTTTGCAGTCACACCTCGTGCCGCTGCGCCACGACCGGCCGGTTGAATTAATTACGACTTAAACTTAACTGTTATGATTTATGAAAATAATCTCCACTAACAATTCAACTTTGCTTACTTTATTGTATAAAATATTATATAATAGTGCTTCAAAAATATATATTTTTATCAACAATCATATAAACCAGACGTTTCGAATGTCATTCTTTAACCAGCGAGATTGCTATGTAATATTCGCAGGGAAAGTAATGCCTTGAGTTCATTCAAATGACGATAACTTTTTTTTTAATGAACCGATTTTGATGAACTAAACTTTAGTACTCAAGTTGAGTTAAAACAAAGCAAATGGTGAAATGCGGACAGAAATATGTCGACAGACAGACAGACAGACAGACAGACAGACAAGAAATTAAAAAAAAATCTTTTTGCTTTCTATTATTCTTTTTAAGTGTCCCTCTATCCCTTTCAGTCAAAATTACTAAATGTACAGACAAAATATTTTTACTGTCTTATTATATATAGAGATTATAATTTAAATTATTATTTTATTATATTTATATAATAAAATAAGAGTAAACTAAAACGATAAAAAATCTGCTATGTGTGATACATTATAGAGACGTTTCTAAATGATTTTTTTATAAAATAAACTAAACTAATTAATCATAATTCATTTAAAAACAATTGTTGGTGCAAAATAATAATTAAAATGACTAATCTGCTGTCGTATTACATTAACACATTCTTATTCGTAACGTCATTGTTGCAGATTCGAATTCCGCATAATGCCTAGTAAATTGTAAATAACTTACTTTTAAGAAAAAAACTTTTAACAAAATATATTTTTTTATATTATTTCTTAAGTATTACTTATATTTCTTCAAAGCCTCTTATGTTTTAATTTCTTTTTCTTTCTATAATTATTTTGTAAGTGTGATGTATTTTCTTTATAAAACGAGTATAAAAAAGTCTCGTTTCGAACGGGACTGTCCCGCTTTTCGCTCTTAGAATTATCCTCGGTTTTTGAAATAACACGTACGTATGGCCGGTCGAATCACGCTTGGCCATACTTGAAAAAACCAAAAGCATGGCACACGCAAAACGAAAATAAGACACAATCAAATGTCACTTTTTTAATATTTCGTAAAAAATATGTTATTAAAAATTGCAAATTGTAAAAATCGATGTCTCGTTTTGAGCCAAACAAAGCATGGTCCCGTTAAGTATAACTAACAATAAACAGTATTAGAGTACAAAATAATTTATTTAGTTTTACATTTTAAAATGACAAATTAGATAAATATATAGAGGCCAGTCGTGGCGCAGAGGCACGAAGTGTGACTGTATAACCGACTGGTTGTGGGTTCGATCCCCACTCGAGGAGATGAAATATTTATTTAAATTTATATTTTCATTTCTTC
>JAATLQ010034136.1:6356-21140 GCA_013421005.1 Heliconius erato x Heliconius himera
TGGTTCGCAAAAATGATATTTCAATATAATTGTGGTGGCGCCAAGATTTGTCCTCTAAATACTTTCTAGGTTACACATTACGACGGACTTGTGCTCTTGTTTTCCTCTACAAAATATCGTTAATATATGAATCATAACTAATAATTCGTTTTATTCAAATCATTTTATGAAATTATATGAGGCCTGTCGTGGCGCAGTGGCACGAAGTGTGACTGTAAAACCGACCGGTTGTAGGTCCCCCCCCCCCCCCCGCACTCGAGGAGATGAAATATTTACTTAAATTTATATTTCCATTTCTTCGCTCTGGTGTCGAGGTTAAGCGCGGCGTTGAGTTCTGCCACTCAACACGCAATGCCTCCAGAATTCGGCAGAAAGTGGGGAACGGGGTGTCTACACTAGGTTCCCTCTGCCCACCCTGCTGTGTGCGGGATACAGCGTGAAGCTGATTTATTTTTTATTTTATGAAATTATATTATAAAAGTAATACATAAGTAAATTCATCAAAATTTTACTTTAGTTCATTAGAAATACGTAACATTAACATACATATTTATGTACATATATCCTTATAAATGTCAAGTTCAATGCTCCCCTACAACCTAGAGTCGAGAAACAACCTCACTCAAGGTCTTCAATCATTCAGCAATACGTCATATTCATTGATGGCTTTACGGCTGTGTTCGTGACTGTACTATGTACGCGTACAGTAAACGTATACACACATATATATATATATATATATAGACTTTGATTGTGTGCTATCGATTGATATCTACACACACATGTATGTTTAACGTAGTACACTTTCTATGTTATTTTCGTAGAGTAGAAACAAATCTGTGTTTGATATATGAAAAGTATTTCTTTTTTATCGAAAAATTGATTTTTTTTCACGTTATAGAAAAACAATATAAAAAATAAAAAAAATCAATCAGCTTCACGCTGTATCCCGCACACAGAAGGGTAGGCAGAGGGAACCTAGTGTTAAAACACTCCGCTCCCCACTTTCTGCCGAATTCTGGAGGCATTGCGTGTTGAGTGGCAGAATTCAACTCCGCGCTTTGCCTCGACACCAGAGCGAAGAAATGGAAATATAAATTTAAATAAATATTTCATCTACTCGAGTGGAGATCGAACCCACAACCAGTCGATTTACAGTCACACTTTGTGCCCTTGCGCCACGACTGACCTCTAAAACAATATAAATAACACATAAACCTAAAACTTTAGTACTCAAAAGAAAAAGTCACGCGAAGTCGCGGGTAAAAGTTAGTCATTTGTATGCGTGTGCGTACGCGTATGCATATTTGTGACAGGACGCTCAACAATAGCCGGAATAGGAAGCGACAAGCAAAATGGCCGTGCAGACTGACTCTCCAGACAAGTTCCGTAACCAGGTTCTTGGCACGGAACTTGCTTTTAGGGTTGCGTTTTCGAAAACTGGACTAATAACAATTATTATTTTACTAAAACTAACATAATTTTATTTCAATAATCATAGTTAAACTACAATAATAGTATAACTTAGTTAATGGAGAGCGAAGTGTCTTAACACTACGTTTACTCTGCCTGCCTTGCCGTGTGCAAGAGAAACGAAAACCTTTACACGTTGCTAGCAAAGATAAATTAAGTCGCCATACTATAAGTATTTGAATTTTGCGTGTTAATGTCTCACTTTGTTGTTTTTTGATAGCGAATAATGGAAATTTGTAATAAATTATTATATTTTATTTTCCTTAAACAATTTATATGAATGAAATTAAACTGGTAATATGTTATGTACCTAACTACACACGATAGTACTGTAGTACTCACGTAGAGGCAAATTATAGCTAATTTATACAAAATTTTCTGAATAATTTATTATATTAATATTTATTATTATTATTATTCTATATAAACTTTGTTATAATTGTATTAATCATTGGTTTATTTAACCACAAATGTGGTTCAATTACTATTTATATTATAAAGAAATTTATTAGAATACATCGTGATTTAATGGGAAGAGCAATTTTAACCTCTAATTAAATTATTGGGTATATATAATACACTTAGGAATATCCTGTGAGAGTTTTACGTATGAAATAAAAATGTTATATTTTTGTAATAAAGTTAGAGGTATATATTAAACACCACATCGCACACATAACAGGCAAATTTTATTATGGAATATTAACCTATAGTAAGTTAAAATTAGCAGATAAGCAACACGCAATGCCTCCAGAATTCGGCAGAAAGTGGGGAACGGAGTGTCTTAACACTAGGTCCCTCTGCCTACCCTGCTGTGTACGGGATACAGCGTGAAGTTAATTTAATTTTTTTTAAGATAAAATTAGGAAATAATCTTAAATATTAAAAATATAATAAATAGTATTAAATCAATACAGAATCAATCATTAAAAATTGACATTAACGCTTGATAGCGCTTTTATTTTAAATTCAAACGCCCGTGAACAATGAAGGCGAACAATCCCGGCTTCACGCATAAGCTACTTTCTGTCCTCTTTGTTGCTAAGATGCTAAAGAACGGAAATCCTGGTTCATATCGTTATTTCAGAGTTCAACTTTACACGCGTCTTGTTAATTAAGCTAGTAGTTACCTTTATAGCTATATAACATGACCTATGCCCGCTAGTTCTATGAACCAGCTTCTGTTTACTTATTATAGGTATATCACTAGGTTTCTATGTTTGATCGATAAAATTGAAAACTAGGACTTCTAAGTGTATTATGTACCTTATATTATTGTGAAAATAGTATTCTTATAATATCTTTTAATGTCAAACAAGTATAGAGTGAAAATATCCATGTGGAATACTAATATAAAATATAAAGTTAAACTTAGGCTAGTTGTGGCGCAGCGGCATAAAGTAGACTGTAAACGCGACTGGTAGTGGATTCGAACCCCACTCGAGGAAATGAAATATTTATTTAAATTTATATTTTCATTTCTTGCTCCGGTGCCGAGGCAAAGCGCAGCGTTTAATTCCGCAACTCAACTCACCTTCAGAATTCGGCGGTAAGTGGGGAATGGAGTGTGTTAACACTAGATTCCCTGGGCCTACTCTGCTGTGTTCGGGATACAGCGTGAAGCTGAACAAGCAAATTAAACAGAAAAAGCTTAATGATATGTTTATATAATAACCGATAATGTTATTATCGTTATCTATTTTTTTTTTGTTATCTAATACTTGGATGTGTGTATTAGGTCATGGCCGTGTCTTGTCCGGTGCCAATTTAGATCAAGTAAGTCCTTTCGATTTAAATGAATATAGATACATATTTCTGTCACTTCATACAATTATATTTATTTAACAACTTAATTAATTTTACCATTATTTCATAAAAATATTTTACAATACGCAGTGTCTCGCATTCGAAACGGAGAACAGATAGTCTGAAATCTCTTCAACTACATTGCAATATATGAGAAATAACAAAGTATTGAAAATAGGAACGACGCGCTACTGTCGTTTAAAATTGAGTTAAATAGATTATTTACAGTAGGTAATAGTACCTAACAATCATACAAATAGTAAAACCTGATAATCTTATAATTTAAAATAACTATGACAATAGAAGCAATATATGTCTTATTTTTATAAACGAACAAATAAATAGATAAAGGATGTGTTCTTAAATTTTCGAATTTCGAAAAGAAAACGAGCTCATATTTTCTTATGAACATTTTAAAAAGTTTGAAACTAATAAAATTTCATATATTTATATATACGTAGTAGAGAAAAAAAAATGAAGCTTTTAAAGAAATGAAAATAGCTCCTTGTGCGCGCGGATGAAACTAAAATGAAACATAAAATTGTGTTCTTAATGTCTTCTAACATATCAAAAATATATTTTCATTATGGGAGAATAAACTTATAATAAACTTAGCATAAATGCAACATAAATTATTATGATAGCTCCATTTTATATAGTAAATGATGTATATTCATGTATTTATATATTTTATTTCCTTTGGGTCATATTTACATCATTAAAGAATGGTTAAGAAATAATCTTTAGCGGTTGTAGTATTGACCTTCTCATGGGTTCGTCATGATGCTGTCAGTGATATGACAGGTTGTAATTTGCAATACTGGCCGTTTTTTGGACTAACCTACCGCAACTCAGCATCCAAATTACATCCTTAATATTATAAATTTTAAATGAAATAACCTGAAAATCGTTTGACTTAAGTAATTTTAAAAAGATCATCTATAATGGTACCGACAGCCTTCAAAAATATCTAGGGCACGAACTGCTACCAGCCTCAGGCTCAGACATCAAACATAAATACTAAATTATTAAATTCAACCTAATCATCGGTTTGGTTGCAACATTCGGTAATAATAAATTATTTGTCTGTGCTTTTAGTAACCTCACATTGGATCAAATAATTATTCACAAAAAAAAAACAATAAAATAATATAGTTTTTGTTTTTTTTCAGATTCAGTACTTCCTGTAACTACCAAGGACTTTAAGGTAATCAAATTTAATTTAATAATATTTATTTAAATAAAATAATAATAATAATTTCGATCATGCGCGATTTTAGTTTAAAAGACCAGTATCTAGCGCCATTTTTAAATTAAAAACAATATATAATATGTTTGACATTTCTGTTGATAGCTTTCAAAGCACATTCTATAAATGTGAAGTTTCGATTTAGTTTTTCAAATATTTTTCGTGTATCTATATTTTTGAGGGAATTATATATTTTCACGGTAAATGTTGATATATCATGAATAGTAAATTGTTAGCTATTGAAGATAATTTTATATACTTAAGGAGTGCACGATACATATTGTTAGGGTTGTCAAAATGTTAAACGAATGGTCGCAGGGAAGAAAAGGAATTTACATAAGCAGTTTTCAGGTAAATATTTAAATTAAGAATAATGTGTTTATATATATTTTATTACATATCGGCTTAACAATTAAAATAGCATAATTACATAATTCAGGTCATGAGGAAAAATTACTTTATAATCGACACTTATAAAATTCAGTAAATATTTTTTAAAAGCTTTCGCCACTTCCGTCGTTGGTAAATTGAAAAAAAAATATATTAATGTTTTGAGACAGGTCACAGTATGTTTTCTTCTCGAGGAACCGTTACAATAATTATGAACTGCACACATGTTAAGGATCTTTTGACAAGGATTTTCACCTTGCAATTCACTTCATCACAGAGAAGAAATATACAGTAGAGGGTATACATTTCTTTTTTGTTTGTTATTTTTATCCACACATATTTTATGATGAAGAGCGTTTATAATAATACTCTAAGTCAAGGGCGCAGAGTTTTTTAAATTGATCTCCTGTGTCTAAACTGTGTGACGCTACTCGAGTCACTAGGGTTGCTAGCACAAGCGAAAAAGTAATATTGATATGTCACACACAGCTCACCAAAAGTCTCTCCTCTCTCGTTTACTATTTACCCATTACTAAAAACGTATCTACTACTGCACCTCATCTTTGGATCTGGACGAATCTGGATTCACAGCAAAAAGAGACGATCTGTTTGCTCTCAACTTTTTTTACAACGATAATGACTTTCGTTTTTAATTATTGTCCAGCTAATTACGACATAATTTTACAAAGCAGTAATGTTTTAATTGTACACCGTTCCCTTTATATTTTCTTGTTAATTAAACTTGTGGTTTAATTATTACATTATCTCTGAACATTTATGATTTGATTGGAATAAATTTCAATATGACGTGGTTCTGCCACTTAAAGTCGCGTGAGGGTTTGACGATGGCTGTCCTCTTTGCGTGTATCTTTGAAAAGATTTCGAAACGTGCAACGATTTTGCACAGTTCCAAATTTTAAATTCAAAAATGGAAACAAGAAAAAGCCAAGAGGGCCAACCGCCGCGATCTGCCCACCCAGTCCGTTGGCTATACGGTCCGCAATGCCGCACCACTGTGGTCGTTGGCGAATACCGCCAATTCCTGAGCCATATCTTTTCCTAATCTGTACAGCCTATAAACCATCTTGCAAACTACCTGATTTTAACTTTATCTACATAGTTTTTGAATGTCTTATTCTTTGCAACATATCGTAGCTAATTTTCCAACAGAGATAATGATTAAATTGTTTCGGCATGTCAAATCAAACGAAATTATGCTGTTATATCTTGTTTAATAGCTTTGCGTTTATGTCGGCTTCGTAAATACCGCAATGATACTCTTTTAACGGTGTAACTCTTCCAACAAAATGCTTTTCTTTGTTTAAAGTGTCTACTTGCTCGTAAACACTTGAATACTTCACAACATATTCACATAATTCATATATTATGTTTATATTAATTAAGCAAGTAAAACTCACTATGAAATCTTCCAGTGACAATTTATTCTCTCTTTTTTTTATTTCTTTTTCTTGTCCCCATATGAAGGACCGAGGAAGTAGCTATTTATCAGGCAAACGTGTCTAATTAGGGTGTAAACGCTTATTTCTTGACGACAAAGTTGCAGATCGATCTTGTACGTGTATATATGTATGAGACAGACATCTTGATAACTACTGTTTAACATGGACTATCAGGATTCAATGTATTGCCTACTATTACAGCCTACTTTTTTACCAGGTTAATTTAAAGGGAATACACGAGTACCTTTTTCGTTAGTGTTTTGTATTTTTTTTATTGTGATATGAGTATATACTTGAATATTTTCTATTAAAATAAAAGGTTATCTATTGGATACTTATAACGGTTTGGTTAAATTGATAATTTTAATATTAAATATAGGCTATATAAATTTGCAGTGCGTATATAGTTCTGTATGTTTTCATTGAGGATCTATTCATTCTGTAGACGACGTTCCCTTATAATGCCACACGTAGTTATGTAACTACGGCTTTAGTTAATATTGTTTTCTTTTTTATTAGCATCATTAATATAATAACTACACTTCTAAGTTGCTATCTGTAACAGTCTTTTCCGTTTTAACTTTTTATACATATTTCTACGTAGATACATTTTCTAATTTAATTTACAGCAATATTACATTATAAATGTATAAAATATTGTAGCGTCTTCAAAATGATACTTATGTCCTATTTCAAATGTGTAGAATAAAAAAATATTCAGCCAAGCCAGGATGGCTATGACTGTGAACGAGACAGGCTATAGGTGCGATTCACACTCGAGGAAATAAAATGTTTCATATTTTCATTTCTTCGCTCTGGCGTCGAGGCATAGCGCGGCGTTAAGTTCCGCCACTCAACACGCAATTCGGCGGAAAGTGGGAAGTGGAATGTCTAAGCACCAGGTTCCTTCTACCTACTCTACTACATGCGGGACACAATGTGAAGCTGAAAAAAAACCATATTAATTGTTCTTCATCAATATAATGTTCGTTGAATTAACGTGAGTGTTACTTGTACGTAACAAACCCAGTCTCACGTGAACACGTCACGTTACGGGTCAATTTGCTCAATAACCAATTACGACGTGACGGCCGCCGAGATCTTGTGGAACTATCATACATACGTCACGCTACGTTGTATTCTTCCATTGAACGCTGGACCGATATCTGAGTCACCTTCGCTTCGGACAACGTTCACTTTTAAAAACCCGCTTTTAATAGTATATTGTGTTGTAACTAATTTGTATCATTTTATGAGTGTAATTTTTTTTGCATAAGATTAATCGGAAATATACGTCTTAACCAACCTATAAATGAGAAATTTAGAAAACATAAATATAAATACTGATGCCATTTGAACCAAAATATACAACTACTTCTATTAGATATTTAATTATATGTAAGTTATAAGTTTGTGAGATCCTTGTTCGCTTTTTTAAAGGGCACAAAGTACAGAGCACAGATTCTATATGTGTACAACCGATAAAGTGGGAAAGATTTTTTAAAATGACATAAAAATAATCACTTTAAATTTTAATTCTCTTTTATGTTTATATTTTTTAAATATATATTTTTCTTTTTTATTCATTTTCTGGCCTCTATACTACTGGCATGATAATTCCTTTCAGAGACTTATATTACAAGTAAAGTTGAATAAATTTTAAATTATATATTTACTCAATAAATGTATACTCGTATAATATGTCAAACTTAATTTACACTATATATATACTATTTAGAATATATTGATGAATTGATCTCCAGTAAATATTTATGTACATTTAGATAATAAAATTGTGTACACGAATTAAAAGTCGTACATAAGCGTATGATTCTAAACGCGACAAGTTGTGGGATCGATTTCAACTCAAGGAAATAAAATATTTATTATTGTAATTTTTCGCTATGGTGTCGAGACAAAGCGTGGCGTTATTATCCGTCACTAAACACGCAATGTATTTAGAATTCGACGGAATGTAGGAAGCGGAGTGTAGAGACTTAATCTAGTATTAGCTCCCTGTTTTACATTTCGTGTTTAGTGTGAACCTAAAGAAAAAAAAAATTGTGTCGTAGAATGTCATGGGAACACTTATACATACCAATTTCAACAATTTTAAACTATACAAACCGTGCATGCGCAGGCGCAGGTTTCAAACCATACTAAAATATTGTTTAAATGATTGATGCACTATTCAAATAATCCACATCATGTTTACCAAAATCTTCGAATGGAGGTTGTTTCTTATAAACATTATTTTACTAGGAGTTGAAATTAAATATTGCACACGTACTGTTGTGTTGTGGTGAGCGAATGTATATAAAATATTTTCGCTATATTGAACGATTTTAGATTATACACTTAATGTTTTTTTTACTGGTGCGTACAAATTTGGTAATTTTGTTTTATATTCTAATTTGTGGCTTTTAGTGCTCGTATATAATATTTCATGTTTTCGTGCTTTTCCATTATTACTATGTTTCTGTTATCTGAAATATCCTTTTGTGCCTTAATCATGTTAACATACACTTCTTATATTATATTTAAAATAAATTTTGTAAATATTAAAAATATATAAACATCAAAACACTTTGCTAAAACTAAATAGCTGGTCATTGAACGTTATAGCAAATTTTTGACAAGTCAATTCCAACTCTACATGAATTCCTCACTTTGACGCACGGTCCACCGGAAAGGGGCGTATTGTTGACGCACAATTTATCAAACACAAACATCCAATGATATATCTATTGACAACGTTTCCAAATGAAATTTCACGCTGTCCACTTGTTAAAAATCTAATTGTATTGAACGCCGAGGGCCCTACATTGTGTCTGTTTATAAAGCCGACGGCACACTAAAATGACAATGCAATAGTGAAATTTTTAAGGTCGCACGCTAGTTTTTGTGGCAAGGCTTTATGGACCTCCTCGGAGCGGTTCCAACTCTACTACCGTTAAAGTAAAAACAAAAGTTCTGAATTGCTGCTGCAAAATGGGCCTGGTGCTGGACAATGCATCAATTTATTGCGTCATATATAACCTAGTGAAAGTTAACTTTAGTATTGTTTTAAATGCTTATGTTAACGGTAAACAAAACAAGCAACTCGCGGTAAAGACACCGCTCTCTTACAGAAGTTGTCTATTCTAATAAACAATTTGCAAATTTAAGCAAACCTTTATGACTTATATATCTCGTGACAAAACTAAACGCTTTAAAAAGTTTCTATTTACAAATTTAATGTAAAATGTTACGCATCGTTTGTTTTACTCTTTATTGCTTGTTAATATTGAAAAAATCTAAGAAAAAGAGGCAGTGCCAGCCTAATATAATTATAGGCTACAAAACTGTCATCTATGACACATCTTAGACACATCTTAGATTCGTTCAAATTACGCCACAATAACGTCACGATCGATCATTTCTTTAAAAACAAAAATAATTCAATAAAAATCCAATACGCAATACCAAGCAATACTTAAATATCGTTCGAGTGAGTGCAAGCCCTAACATTGATCCGTCTATGTTTTTTACGAGTAGCTGGCTACCGATAGAAGCATCGTTGGAGATATTTTAATTGCAACCAGTCTGATCCGGGTAGAAACCCAGGTGTCGAAAAAACGACCATATGTAACAATGGCCTAGTTTTTTAACTATAAGTATGTTTACTTATACGATAGTATCAGGAACCGGTGTAATGAGTAATGCAAATATAAGCAAGATATAACTAATAAATTAATATGTAGTAGCTACTAGTACGAAATGTTTTTAAACACTCGATAGAAACGGGCACAAGGGTGTGACTGTGACGCGATGGTTGTGGGTGCTATCCCCACTCGAGGGAATGAATTGTTAATAGTTTCATTGCTTCGCTCTGGCACCAAGGCAAAAAAGTCCGGTGTTGAGTTCCGCCACTAAACATGTAATGCCTTGAAAAATTTGGCGGAAAGTGAGGAACGGAGTGTCTTAACACTCTTCCCTCTGCCTGCTAAGTGGGGTATACAGCGTGAAGCTGATTTATTTTATTTATTTACTTGATAGAAACTGAGATGTTGATTTTACTTAATTAATAACACAAAATATTCTCTAAGTTGAATCTTAAGTACACAGTGGGTAGCGTCCTTCGTATAACAAAAGCCTTAATAGTTTTATGGTTTAACATTTCTTTACTCTGTCAATTTTTGTATTGTAAAGTGTTCGCGCTTTTTTTTATTTATGTTTTATTTGTTTGTAGGGTATTTTTAGTATGTTTTTTTTTGCATTTTTATTTTTATATAGTAACTTGTTATATTATGTTGCAATTCTTAGCCCAGATTATAAGCTCCCATTTGGATTTTGTTTTAACGAAACCTGCTTATATTTACGTTCTCTCATATCTGAAATATAGCTAACAGATAGTAAATTTCATTTACAAAAAAATATTAAATTAATATAAAAAAATATATGTGTTTATAATTATTATATTGCAATACATATGTATTTATTCAAATAAGTTAAATACCTATAGTATTGTATTGTAAACAATCTTGTTTTTTTAGCTTCCGTGGTTTCTTTAATTAACTTTTCTTAGTAAATATTTCGCGTTTCCCAGTAGATATTAGTTACCGTCTTGGTTTTAGTCAATTATAACGTTCAACTTATGTATATTTTGCATAATCCTTTTGTAACTAAATACACTATTGTATAGGAAAACAATAAAATTTTAAACATGATCCAAAATTTCTTTTATACATTTGTGTAATATGGTTTTAGTTGTTCAACTCATTAGTTAATTTGATTTTTTTCAATACTCGATAATTACACTGTGGGAATGTATATACTGCTTTTGTTTTAGTTGGATAATGGTCGATACTTAATCCTTTATAAAGATTGAAAGCTGAGTTATGATATACTTGAATATTTTATACTGCAAATATGTATAATAAGCTAACCGAGAATAGATTTTCTGGTAATAATAATAAATCAAATTAAATCAGCTTCACGTTGTATCCCGCACACAGCAGGGTAGGCAGTGGGAACCTAGAGTGAAGACACTCCCTTCCTTACTTTCCGCCGAGTTCTGGAAGCATTGCGGGTTGAGTGGCGGAACTCAACGTCGCACTTTGCCTCGACACCAGAGCGAAGAAATGAAAATATAAATATAAGTAAATAGATCGAACCCACAACCAGTCGATTTTACAGTCACACATTGTGCCCCTGCACCACGACTGGCCTAATACTGGACTGGTAATAATAATAATAAAATAAAAAAATATTATTTTTATCTATCGAAATGCTTCCATATCGTACAGGTTAAAAATAAATCGGTTAATTTCAACTATACTGCATACTGCAATAATACTTTACAACAATTCACCTATAAAATATGAATAAGTAATCATTTATCATCCTTACGCGGCAATATGATAATAAGCGGCGGTATCTCCCATTGAATAATCTTGTGCATAATTTTTTTCTTCTATTGTTTTGAATGTGTATAGCATGATTGTAAACTACGTTATTCAGTTTACTTTTACTTATGAAAAATTATAGAATTATATTTTTATTTTAGTTTATTTAGCTTTTATATATAAGGCAATCAATTAGAAATGTACAGAAAAACGTAATTTGGTTAAGTATTTATGGCAGTTTCAGAATAAACTATTGTCTATGATATCGTGTTTACAAATAAGCGACATTATTTATGTTTATAGCCCAGTCGTGGCGCAGGGGCACAAAATGTGACTGTAAAATCGACTGGTTGTGGGTTCGATGCTAACTCGAATGGAGTGTGAACCTAGTGTTAAGACACTCCGTTCTCCACTTTCCGCAGAGTTCTAGAGGCATTGCGTATTGAGAGGCGGAACTCAACGCCGCGCTTGGCCTCGACAGCAGAGCGGAGAAATAAAAATATAAATAAATTTTCGAAATAATTAGCGAAGTAAATATATAAAATTTTATTATAAACACTCTGTATCGATATCGATAAAAAAACAATTTACCGGCAATCAACGGGGAGATTGTAACAATAAAATATGTTCAGTACATAGTACAAATTATATATATACGTGGTGGGTATTTATAAAGTAGGTACTGTCAAAGGTATAATGATACATTTATGACAAGTTATTGTGCAAGGTGCCTATCAGCGATGCTGATCATCGTGACGGTGCAGGTTCGGGGATGGTACCGTTCAAAGAGACTTGCGTCATTTACGCTGAAGCCACATGTGCTCGTATGTACCTTGAACGGTGACGTGAAATATATATGTCCTTTTCTGTCCGGTTTCTTTGTAACTATTTATATATAAATCTATATACACTTAATATCATTGGAGCATTAGATTTTTGAATGGGGTGACCATTCATGTTTATTATACTTAAGTATATACTCGTACATACATATGAACAGAATAAGAAATGAAAGGGAAATTGAAATAGTATAGGAGGTGGCGTTAAGTTCCGTGATTCATCGAATTCTGGAGGCATTAAGTGTTGAGTACCGAAACGAAATTAGAAAAATTTTGATTATTTCTCTCCCCCGAATACGAATTGAACCCAGAACCGTTAGTAAATATAAATGAATTAAAAATATGTAAATCATTTAAAGCTGTAGTATAGTAGTATAGTGTTTAAATACACTTAAGCTATTTATAGCTTATTGTGTCACTGTTATTTACATTTTTCTATCAGAATATTTCCATATATAGTTAAACAAACTGAAACGTATATTCAGCTTAGTAACTGGACTAGCCCTCACGGTCAATATTCACGTCATATACATAGACTCACTCAGTTCCAAGTACCAATGTGCTATAAATGACAATATTTCATTTAAAAAAGGATATTTTTCTCGTAACTTACTCTGAAAATAGATTATTTGTAACTTTAAATAGGTAACAGTAGTGTGTCAGAATTATGGTGTGTTCGGAAATACCTATTACGGAAACGTTAACGTTTTCTAAGGAACGTTGAAATGTAGGGGAAAGGATCATGACGTAAATTTAGTATTTTGATGTAGTGTTGTTATCATTTCTCGTATCAATTATCAATATTTATTTTATTAGTTAGTACTTACATATGTATGTTATATAGATTTTTGTATACTTAGAATTTGTATACTTAAACTTAAACTTTTTCCCGTTCTGGCAAGAGAGCGTGGCGTTAAGTTCGGCCACTCAAAATGTATTGTTTCAAATTCTGATAGAAAGCGGAGAAGAGAGATTTTAAGCATTAGGCTCTCTCTGTGGGCCCTGTTATATGTGTGAGCCTGTAAAAGAACGTTTATTTTATATTCACTATTATATATATATAGCTATCGTTATTAAGCTGTATCTCGCACACAGGAGGGTAGGCAAACGGAACCTTGTGTTAAGAATTCTAGACGCATTGCGTTTTGAGTGGCGGAACTCAAGGCCGCTCTTTAACAAGCACTCAACATCAGGATGAAGAAACGAAAATATTAAATATTTCATTTCCTCGAGTGGACATAGTAGCCTCAACTTATTTGGTTCCACGTTGTACTTCTGCGCCATAACTTGCTTAATTTAAATTTTTTTTAGTAAATTATCATCATCACCACCATCATTTTCATCATTTTATAAGGGTATTAATTTACACCTCTAACAGCTCTAGTATTACATAAACAAATTAATCACCAACATTTTTGTTTTCCCTTTATTTACGTTATTCACATGGATCGTGATATCTTATCAAATGGGGCTTGTATTGACGCGTGCGCATGGACAAGGTAAATATTTTAGTTCTACAAGTTTACGGGTTTTTCAGTTGTTTTTGCAATCTGAAACAAGGTGTGGAAAATGTAAATTTGTTAAATTTTATCTCACAATAATACTTTATAATATTATGTTTCATTACTAAATTCTGCATGCTCTGTAAAATATTTGTAAAGTATATATAGAGAAGAATTTGATGAACTTTTATATTCGCGACGCCCAGCTGTCTGAAGTATCTTAGATCACCTAGTGTGTGTAGGTTTATCGTATTATCAACAGGAAACTCCCTGCTGATGCGACACAGGTGTTCTGTGCTCGTCATTCATAGAACTGTGATATGACGTAATGGACCATCCGGCTGTGACACCGAAATTGTCACTTATTGCAATTTAAGTTCCTACATATCTTAAATAACAGTATATGAAATGTTTAATATTTTTATTAGCAGCCTAAATATTGAATACTAGCGGCCCGCCCACGGCTTCGCCCGCTTAAAATACATGATTATTTAATAAGCAGAATTGATTGACAACTATAATAAAATAAATAAATAAATCAGCTTCACGCTGTATTCCGCACACAGCAGAGTAGGCAGAGGGAACCTAGTGTTAAGACACTCCGTTCCCCACTTTCTGCCGAATTCTGGAGGCATTGCGTGTTGAGTGGCAGAACTCAACGCCGCGCTTAACCTTGAC
>JAATLQ010034137.1:0-21143 GCA_013421005.1 Heliconius erato x Heliconius himera
AAAAAAAAAAAAAAAAAAAAAAAAAAAAAAAAAAAAAAAAAAAAAAAAAGGTGTGTGATGCTATTTTATGTCCTGGAACTCCGGTGTGTGTAGTAGTGTCCGCCTATGAGTCTAACAACTTGTTTTAATGTAGAAAACAAAAAGGAGTTTGAAGAATGTGTTTCTGTAACAGACCTTGGGGCTCCATATATAAGACAGAAGCCATTCGACATAATTATCTACATTGTATTTTACAAATAATTGTATTTTTTATTTGACTTTCCTGAAACCGGAATCTATGAAACTGGTATCATCAATCCTACTGAAAAATAACTGTGCGGCAAACAATGAAATACGTTTGGTTCCAGTACCCAAATAGCGATATTTCAAAAACCTCCAGAATTCAGTGGAAAATTGAGAACGGAGTTCTTACCACTAGATTCCCTCTATCTACCTCGCTGTGTGCAGGATACAGCGTGACGTCAAAAAAATTTCTATATTTTCGTGCAAAATAATTTTTACTTGATATTATATAAAGAGGTGATTAGGACATTAAAAATTCGTCACTCAACTAGACGACGGGAAGGGACGGGAAGGGGTAACTTAATCTATACAGGCGTTTAGGGTTAAACCTAAAAGTTAAATGTTTATACTCTAGTAGTTGTCGTAGGGATGCTTCCATTGCTCTGGTACAATTAATGTTTACCCTCTAACTGTTTATTATAGGATAATGAGATAAGTTCCGCCATTAACATGATATGTGCTTGTGACAACACTACCGTGGGACTTAATAGTGATTTATTCTTTTATAAATAATGGCCTAAATTTATAATGTTTAATGTTTTCCACTATACAAGTCATATACTCGTATAGTGAAAAACTTACGGGCATATGACTCGTATAATGAAAAACATATATATATGAGGCCGGTCGTGGCGCAGCGGCACGAGGTGTGACTGCAAAACCGACTGGTTGTGGGTTCGATCCCCACTCGAGGAGATGAAATATTTACTTAAATTTTTATTTCCATTTCTTCGCTCTGGTGTCGAGGTTAAGCGCGGCGATGAGTTCTGCCACTCAACACGCAATGTCTCCAGAATTCGGCAGAAAGTGGGGAACCGAGTGTCTTAACACTAGGTTCCCTCTGCCTACCCTGCTGTGTGCGGGATACAGCGTGAAGCTAATTTAATTTAATTTTATTTTAATATTTTTTTTACTTTTAATTATATTGTAAAACAAAAAAATACAATCAAAATGCTTAAAAATAAATACTAAAGACTCAATACTAAATTAAAATACATTTTTCGTTAACGACAGAGACAGAGAGCGCAACGTTGTATTATCTCCGTAACGCGAGAGGCGGTTATCGCAATTAATGGAGTTGATTCAGTTTATTTATTTGTCTGACCTCGAAGGAATTCGGCAAACAGCCAGGTCCTATCATAACTTAGAGAAAAAAATAAAAACGATCTACTTTTAATGTTTCAGTTGTTTCGTATGCTACGAACTGAGTATACTATGTAAATAACTGTATTGTTCTTACAACTTTTCTTATTATATCTATAGGTGCGAGTACATATAATAAAACTTGTGAGTGATCGCTGTCTGTACATGAACGATGAGAAAATTCGTAATTGAGGGCATTTATCAGTGTAAACATTGATTTTAATTTATTTTGTCTGTTTTTCTGTGTATTTATGCAGGCTAATCTCGGAAATGGCTAAACCAATTTAAATGCAGTTTTCCCTATTGTATTTTGGCGAGATTTAATTAACATACAGCGTTTGTTTTATTTCATAGATAAAAAAGGTTACATCATTTGAAAGAAAATTGAAATTGGCCAAAATTTTTGTGATTAGCCTAATCGATCACGATAGTAATCTAGATTACTAAATAAATAATAGCGTAGTTCAAATGGGGAAGCCGCGAGCGGTTGGCTAGTTAAGATAATTACAGTAGTCGAGTTTCACTCTTTTGCTTGTTTTGCTTATTATAATGATCAAATAAAGCTCTCTGAATTACAATAATATATTTTTTTTTTGTATTATAAAAAACACACAAAATTCTTTTAAATAACTGAAAGATATTTTTTTTATCTCCACCAACTTTCTGTAGCTGTAAATATAAAAAATATCATCATACAATTTAGGCCAGTCGTGGCACAAGCGTGAGACTGTAAACGTGACAGGTTATGGCTTCGATATCATCTCGAGGAAATGAAATATAAGGGAAGAAACAATATTTTCATTTTTTCCCTAGGGTGTCGACAGGTATAGCGGCGTTGACTTCCGCCACCCGACATGCAAAGCTTCTACAATTCGGCGGAAAGTGAAGAGGGAAGTGTCTTAACACTGCTCCCTGCTACATGCGGGATACAGCGTAAAGTTGAAAAAAATGTATACAAGTGATTATACATACATATGTAAATTAAATTAGCTTCACGCTGTATCCCGCACACAGTAGGGTAGGCAGAGGGAACCTAATGTTAAGACACTCCGTTCCCCACTTTCGGCCACATTCTGGAGGCATTGCGTGTTGAGTGGCAGAACTCAACGCCGCGCTTAACCTCGACACCAGAGCGAAGAAATGGAAATATAAATTTAAGTAAATATTTCATCTCCTCGAGTGGGAATCGAACCCACAACCAGTCGGTTTTGCAGTCACACCTCGTGCCGCTGCGCCACGACCGGCCTCACATACATATGTATACCTACTTATATCTAGTAGTATCGGCCTCACATACATATGTATACCTACTTATATCTAGTAGTCAGAGAATACGAAAACATTTTAAAATAAAGATCACAAATAATGGAAATAAAAAAAGAATTATTTTCCACCATAAAAAAGATTTAATGAGAAGCGTGCAAAGTGCAGCGTACGTTTACTAGCGGAACTACTTAGATGTGTAATATAATTTCTACCGATGGATTTTCGATTTCATCTCAATTTCCTCTTTGGTCCTCCTTTCTGTTGGTTTTCTTTCTGTTGGACAGGGATGACCCATAACTCATGGGCCATGGTTTGGTGCCCATCAATTTACCGGTCCATGCTGTTGCTTACAACAGTAAACAATTACCTATTAAAACATCAAATGCGTAAATAATGCATAGATATTAAGTTAAGAAGGAAAGTTACTATAAAAGTTGCTTCTTACTTACTTTAACTTACATTTTTCCTCAATGTACATTGTCTTCAGAATAGGAACAAAGGAAGATGGAGTAATTGTATAATTTTAAAAGTTATTTATAAGCCAAGTGTTCTTTTAATATTCTTCTCTAAAATTACTAATGGCCATAATAAATTTCGTTTACGTGAACTATTAACTATAATTTTTTCGTTGCCGCAGAAATTTTGAATGCTCCTAAAGAAACCTACATTTAAAATTTCAGTGTTCTACACCACATTTTTTCGGCTTTGCGTCATCACTCAATGAGTCTCAGTCAGTCAGTCAGTCAGTACTGCAAGGGACTTGTATGTATAATGTACAAAGCCCATATAAATCGATCAATACAATGTATAAGAAATATTAAATAAAAATATTCCAAATGAAAATCATAAAAAAAACTGTACAGAAGAGGACAATTTACAAAATCAATGTGGTTCAAAGGATCAAAGCCACCAAAATTGGTTAAGAGAAGGAAAATGATAATTGCAATCTCAAACGTACACTTCGACTCGCACTTCGACGAGCATTGCAAGCGCGCAAGCCTTTACTTTGACGCGCTCCAATGAAATAGAAAATAGAAGGATTCCGATAAATCTGTACTCCGTAGTTATTTCCGCTACTAATAAGCGACTATTAGAGAGTAAGCAGTATTGAAGTTTCTCGGCATTTGTGCGTTACTATGCTTCAACGGATATAAGTATGAAAAATTCAATTCAATCTAAATATCGAAATGCAAAAATGCAAACATAATTAATTTGTTAATAAATAATTGGTTGTAGTAGTAAGTAATATTATAGTCGTCAGATTTTTATTTCTATAAAAAAGGGAAAAAAATTTACGATTATAAATAAGCTTATAAATTTCACGACTTCAATCTACAACATTCCTCATTACAACTGAAAAGGCAAGAAAACGGAATGGTTTTTAGCTATCGAATCAATATATATATATTGGCGATATTATTCTGCTGTCAATAAACAATAATCCCCCACTGGTTTATGATAAAATAACGTGAAGCATATTACCGTCTCGTCGTTGACGGCGGCGATTAATTAATTTCATTTGCGTCTAGCACTCTTTAATATGTATTTGTTCTTTATCTATCTATTTATCCATAGTCAGGCAAATAACAAAAATAATTAAAGAAAGATTTTATAATTTTGGAAGTCAAGCTAATGCTACAATAACCTTACTACAATATTAAAGTTCTAAGCTTGTTTGTTTTACTTTGCACTACCTTCAAAATGATAAAATCTTTCTTTAATTATTTTTATTTAACAAAATCAAAGTACGTTTTACTTTATGTTAAATAAATTTATATTTCACTTTTTAGTGTATTGTATGTTTGAAGTCGGTTGTTTTTTTGTTAAAAAAAATTATGTATTTTACTATTTTAAGTAATGTTATCCTTCAAAGGATGCTGACGCTTCTCAAACGAGTACGTAGTGGTTGTCCTATGTAAAAACTTCAATCTTAATTAGTTATTATTTTTGTGTAAACTAACATTTTGGCATATTGACAAGAACATACATAAGATGTCGGTTGAATATGAGAACATCCTATTTTTGAAGTTGGTTGAAAAGAAGTGCAACGATGTGGAATCTCAGAAAACCGTGGTTCGCCAATTTGAACAATGTTTTTTAACTATTACATTATAATTATATTTTTTATTATAGAAAAACCAACTTGTTCAATTTCAACCGAATCCTATAATCAGAACCAAAATTTTCCCCAAACTATCCTTGAAGTGTGTGTTATTTTGAGGTATTATTATTGTGTTATTAGTTATTCTTTCTTTTGTCGCGGACATATATTTTCTCACAGATACCATTGTCAGAAATTAACCAAATTAAAATGGGACCTCATAAAAAAAGAATTATCAAAATCGGTTCACCCAGTCAAAAGTTCTGAGGTAACAAACATAAAAAATACAGTCGAATTGATAACCTCCTTGCCTTACAGAAGTCGGTTAAAAAATGGAACATACCAAAGACTGATCAATAGGCATTTATCGCATAAAAATAATGAAAAATAAAGCAATAATCAACGTTTCTTTTATTAAATGTTTACTCGGTATATTTTACGTTGACTTTAATTAACATATAAACACACGTTTACGCACTCGATACCTAATTACCCACTTATTGTGCCTATTTGAAAGTAATTTCTTTATTGGCTTAATTTGGATAGCAAGCATAATTACGTATTTTATAAAATTGATTTAAAACCATTTTTGTACTGAAATTCTTTTTGCCCGTTATATCCTCATAAAACTAGACTTTAGCCTCGAAAAATTCGGCGGAAAGTGGGAAACAGAGTGCGCTAGATGATAAGAAATGTAATGTATAACATATTTTTATGCATTACATTTTTTATTTCACATCATATGAATTTTAGTTTAATCCGTTTTCTCATTTCGAGAAGAAGATAAATAAAATGCTATATTTTCTAAAATTAAATAATACAGCAGGCAGAGGGAACTTTGTGGTAAGATACACCGTTTCCCACTTTCCGCCGAATACTGGAGACATTGCGTGTTGACTGGGGGAACTCAAAGCCGCGCTTTGCCTTGACATCAGAGCGAAGAAATGGAAATATAAATGGGGATCGAACCCACAACCAGTGGGATTCACAATCACACTTTGTGCCCCTGCACTACGACTCATTACCAAAATTCCCAATATATATGTAAATATAGTATAACAAGGAATACCATCAAGCAATACGATCTCACACGTGATTGATCTTAAGCTTGTAGGTACAATTAATGCAATGACTAGCAAAATCTGTCTATTGTGAGTAATGATGTGGCCAATTTAACGATCTTTTACTGTACTAGGTATACTTAATCTAGCTTTGTGGTACTTGGTCTCATGGTCAAAACGTTTAAAATACTGTTTAACATGTCGAGGCGCAGGATCACAAGTGTGTGACTGTCAAAACGACAGGTTGTGGGTTCGAACCCAATTGAGGAAATGTATTATTAATTATAATATCTTCATTTCTTCGCTCTGGTACCGTGGCAGAGCGCAACGTTGAGTTCTGCCACTCAAGGCAATGCCTACTCTTAAATCAATCTTGTTTATCTATAGTTGCGTAAAGAATAAGAACTTTAAAACTTTGTGTCAAGTCGTTGTCGCGTGGTGAAAGTAATTTTTTCAAACAAAATAAATAATAAAATTATTGTTGTACTATAAAACGCCATTTGTCACACGTAAAACTATCAAAGGGAAACCGCCGCATACGCTTCATTCCGATACGGAGTCGTAGGTATTGGCGGCAAAGTTCAAAGTTGCTTAACCTTTAGTAGTATTGTTGTAGTAGTATGTGTTTATTATCGGTATCTAAGCTTATCTGCGTCACACGAAATACAGGTATGGATAAACATAGTGAAATGAAAAAAATCGTACATCTAAACTTAGATAGAGATAGAGATATCTTGATAAATTTTTTAGGTATGGGTTTAAAATATTTACCCTATATGCTGTTTCCGTAAAAGGAGCGCTGACACTTCCATCCTATATATTTAAATTGTTTTTATTTCCTATGTGGTTATCAATTTATAACCATCACAATTACGGAAAAACATAACAAATTTTCCATAATTTATATTTGTCAATAATAATTAAACCTATATACACCTCATTTTGTCTCCAATACTAACTGAATAATTTGATTAAGTTGCAAAAGATAATTTTAAAAATAAACTGACGTTTGCATTCTAAAACAATTTTAAACGCATAAAATATTCGCTATCGATGTAACCACAAATGTAGGTGTTGTAACCTATAACCTGTTTATTTGGAATTATACGATAATTAGATAGTTAAACAACATTTCTAAGTTTTTTAACACTTCCGATGCAACTTCTTACAAAACAATCATCGTGGGTGGATTCTAACAAACCGAAATATATCTTCCCTAGAGATTTCTAAATTTGATTTTTTACAAACTTGTTATTCAAATAATAAGATCACCACAGTTTTATGAAATCTATCACTTCTTCAGATAGTGATCCGAGTACTACCAGGGAATGTCTGTGGCAGACGAACCACTCACTCCTTCAGGTTTCGCCCCTCTCAAAAAGTCCTTACCCTCAGACCATAACTTGCAGTGGCCAATTTAGTAATCAATCAATCAATAGAGAAGCCAAGGTGGCAGGTGCAGGAAATACTTTTTAAAATTAAGATACTTTGAATGGTCAAACAACCTGAGAATGTGGCGCCAACCCAGAAACAAAGACATACCTCCTGTCCCAAATCCCCGTTTACCTATATATACCGCTGCTATATAGCTGGCATTCATTTCATACAAAATGAGTGCCAGAAAATTTAAATTTCTCAATTTTTATTCTTGAAATTTGTACTCTCTGCTTTTGAAATTAGTACCGGTTATCCATTTTTTTTTTCATCTTTATACTGTATCCTGCAAACAGCAGGCAGAAGAAACCTGGAAAGCTAGTGTTAAGTAAGTAACTCCGTTCCCATTAAGATTTTTCCGTTCTGCCTATTTCCCGTTTATTTATTTTATATTTTATAAATATTTATATGTATTTTTATACGTATTAAGGTGTCCGGTACTTATGGGAAAATGACATGTAGTCCTAACAAATTATAGTAATTGCGCCTTTTATTTTGCAGTATATATTTTTTTCGGCTTCACGCTGTATCCTACATGTAGCAGGGTAGGCAGAGGAAACCTAGTGTTAAGACACTTCGTTCCCCACCTACCGCCGAATTTTCCAGGCATTGTGTGTTGAGTAGCGGAATCCAACGCCGTGCTCTGCCTTAGCACCGCAGCGAAGAAATAAAAATATTAAATACTATATAATTTCATCGAGCAGGAATCGAATCTACAACCTATCGCACTTACAGTCACACGACCACGACTGGCCTTTTAATGTACAGTATATTATGAATAACTTAATTACAAAAGGCGGATAGCGGGCGCGGCCGTCTGCTATAATAAACATAACATATGTTTCTCGTGGAACATTAGGAAAACAGCCTGCGAAATATTGTACGAATGCTTTAATTAAATATAATTCAGTCACAAGGTGTGTCTGTAAAACCGACTGGTTGTGGGTTCGAGCCCACTCGAGGAGAAGAAATATTTATATTTCCATTTCTTCGCTCTGGTGTTCGTTAAGCGCGGCGTTGAGTTCTGTCACTGTTGAGTGGCAATGCCGCAATGCCTCCAGAATTCGGCAGAAAGTGGGGAACGGAGTGTCTTAACACTAGGTTCCCTCTGGCTACCCTGTTGCCCTTGATTGACTGTCGACTCTGCATCCTATCACAAAAGCGCTCTTTTTTGTGCGTTTTCTCGTGATTAATAAATTTCAATATGTACTTTGTTACTTTCACGTTTTATCCAGTATCTAGTAGTAGACAAAGACAACTTGGTGTCAAAACATTCCGTTCTCTACTTCAGATCCGAATTTGAGACTACAGGGTATTCAATTTTTCCTTTAATTCAGTGGGAAAACCAAATGATATGGTTTGTCTTATAGAAGCGAGAAAATTAAAATAATCTATACTGATATAATAGCGGAAGAGTTTGTTTGTTTGCTTAATTAAACGCTAAGAACTCTGGATTTACCGGTCTGGAAAAACAGTTAATTATATGTCAGTACGTTTTATGACAAAGATTCAATTTTATTATTTCTGAAAAAAGTCCGCAATACCATATACCTATAAATAAGTATAAATAAGAGATAATTTTGTGACACAAAATTATTGAAAATTGTAAGATGACTTCATCGGTTTTTATTTCACATGTACGAGTATATCGAAACTTACAAGCGAAAGTTACTTCATCATCAAGGTAATTCAACAAAGATAATTTTCGGCTTTTATAGCATGTAATTTGTACGTATACTTTTCGAGATAATGTAAAGTTAAAATAATTCAACGCTCTGTTTAGGGCCGCAAGTTTAGCATACAGTACCGCGGAGAACGCCATGGCGTCCTATCATACTGGTTGTACGTAGTATTCATGATTTAATAAAAGTATTATATGTGGTATGCGGGCGAAGCTGCGAGTGGCCCGCTAGTTAATAAATATAATAGTACCTCTGAATCTCCATTTACTGAACTCATAACCATCTAGTTTAATGCTATTTAAAAATTTAATGTAAAGACTGGTTTTATTTCTGTATTATTGCAGTATACAAGGCCCGTGTTCTTGCTCACTGTAATGATAAAAAAATCTACTTTTTGTAAGTCACGGACGCAATTTTTTTTCGAATAAAGGAACTTTCACTGGTGCTCCGTCCCATACACGACAATCTTTCAACGAAAGGTCTCAAAATAAATAATGATCTAAGTCTGAATTTGAAATCGACGATCGAATTTGTAGTCGAAGAAACGAAGACGGGGTGGACTGCAAGATCAGAGTAAATGGCAAGGTATAAATAAAAATAAATGAAGTGGTACATTTGGAAAGTACGTTTAGTAAAGATGGAAGATACAAAATAAATGTGAAAATGAGTATTGCTGCCAGTATCAGAGTAAACGATGCCTTAGTCACATCAGCACAGCTAAACGTTTCGTAGTATGCTGTGTTGTATGAAAGTACCGAATGTGAAATGAACCGACGCTCTTATAAAGCATCAGAAGAAGTAAAGAAAGACAAATTCTGTGGAGATGCGATGTCTTTGTAGGATATGTTAAATCGTAGTTTAGCTGATCAAATACGCAATGAAAAGATGCCCAGAATGGCAGATACCAGTGAGTATGTCATGGTCAGAATGAAAAAAAAAACGAACATTAAAGCTCATATGTCTTAGGAACTTCAAACAAATGAGATGAAAGAATAACAAAACAGATTTATGAAGGAAAATTGGGCGGTAAGAAAGGTATGGGAGAGACTTCAGTCGACCAAAGTATCAATATTACTGGAGGAAGGTCACATAAAAAGTATGAGAACCTCCAAAGGACACGTATAAAGAGGTTGATAACAGTGGACAAAGTGATATAGGTATGTAGAGACCGTAGAGTTTGTCGCTTCGTTCTCTTTGGCTACCCCGCTAAGGATACAGAGTAAACCTAGAAAAAAAATTATATTCTTATGTGACAGAAACATAGATAAGTATTTTTAAACATTTTTAAAGGATTATTCCACACTTAGGAAAAAAAATACTTATTTAGAAAACGTATAAAAATTTAAACGCAGCGGGACGCGAACCCGCGCCTTCTGGAAACCAACCAGCGCTCTGACCACTAAGCCATACATTCAATTAAAAAAATTATACGTTTTCTATATAAGTAAGATAGATAAGTACAGAATAATAAGGAGACAATTAAATTTAAAAACTTACTAAATGCCTTAAGCTTATACAGGTAGAAGATACAGCGCTCCTTTTACGGAAACAGCATATAGGGTAAAATATATCAAACCCATATCTAAAGAAATTAATCAAGATACCTCAACAGTTTAGACATAGGATTTTTTTTATTTCACGATGTTTATCCATACCTGTATTTCGTGTGACGCAGTTACGCAAAGATGATAATAACGTAAACGCATACTACTACAAAAATACTACTAAAGGTTAAACAACTTTGAACTTTGCCATCAATACCTACGACTCGATTTCGGAATGAGGTGAATGCGGCGGTTCCTTTTTGATAAGTTTATATGTGCGTGCGTGGTTCTTGACAAATGGCGGTTTATTTTGAAACGACAATTTTATTATTTATTTTATTTAAAAGAATCATGTTCTCATTAAAAATAAATGTATTAGGTTTTTATGGAGTAGTTAAAACTATGGTTTCGCTTAAAGTGGTGCCGACACTTCCACCCTATATGTAAATATTTCAAGAACCTGCAAATCTCACATAAAATTCACCAAAGAGCTTCGCAACAACTTTAACAAAGTGGATACTACTTTAGTATATTGATAAAGGGATTTCCTCCAAATAAATAGTATTTCGTGGCACACATGTGGATAATGCGTGTTATCCGGAAGAAGAATTATTAGATAAGCGATCCACGAAAAATCTTTAGATAACACAACTAAACATTACATTCTTATAAGGATAGCGTCCAGTATTATTTCAATGCTATGCTGTGCGATATTATACTTAAACTATTTGACGGACTTATATTACATTATTAAGACTGCCGTGGACCATAGGCACAACATCTGACATTAAACGCGACGACCGAGGATTTGAATGCCACTCAGAGGAATAAAATATTTAAGGAAGAAAAATAGGCGTTGAGTACCGCAACTCAACGCGTAATGCGGCGGTAAATAGAAAACGAAAGTGTAAGTCTAAGAAATGGAGTGTATTCACACTAGATTCCCAGATTCCCTCTGTCTGCCCTTCTATATGGTGGATGATAATGAGCTAAAAAATAAGATCATTTCATATCCTGATTTATGATTATAAATATAATATTGTATATTTGTTCAATGGGTAGCTAACAAGCTTATTGATAAAATCTGAGTTCTGCATTTTGTTTTCTCGGACCATCCGGCTAATGTTTGATGGATGAAAGCTATTTCCGTTGCCGCAGTGTAATAATAAAACATAACTTCCTTCACTACCGTATTGTATTTTCGTTTAATAGATAAAGGCTATTTATATTTTTATTTACTATAGAACTGTTAATTATGATATATTCCTTAACATATTTTATATTTCATTCAGCGTTATTAAGCACATTGCGTGTGATTGTAAGCGCGACAGATTGTAGGTTCAATTTTCATTCGAGGAAATAAAAATTTAATATTGTAATTTCTTCGCTTTGGCATAAGATCTCCCGAATAATGCAAATTTTGGCAAAATAATAAATTCATAAGAATTATATTTAATTTCCCAAAAGAAATTCTATTATATCTTTCCTTGGCAAATGAATTTCCACCACATCCCCGCTACGACAATACTCCGACGTACATTTCAACTTCTTTATGACAGTGTAAATATTTACACTAGCGAGACAGGGTCAGTGGGAGGCTAATTAGAGGCATCTTTAGGCAAACTTAATGAATAGACCGTGTTTCATTACCAGCCTCCGCCTGCGGGCTTTGTCGATATTTGGACTCGAAAGTGCTATTGTTTTTACCACATTTTATTCTTATAAGAAAATATTTGAAGAACATATTGTTTTTTTATGTTTTACATGGATTTGTACTCGCTGAGGCGACAGTAGCTGTTTCTGTATAGACGTTGAGCTGTGAAAAGTTTTAGCTTGACTTTTGTAAGAAATTTTATCTTTGTAATATTTAAAGATAAAATTGAAAAGCATTTGTCCGTTTTGTAGTGCAATAATACGTGTTGTTTAGTTTTTTTCGAATTCTCGAGGAATTGCGTGTTGATTAGTGAAACTCATCACCGCGCTTTGTCTCGTTACCAGTGCAAGGAAATGAAAAAGTTAAATAATCATCCCTCCGAGTGGGAATCGAACCCAAAATCGTCGCGTTTACAGTCGCACGCTTGTGCCCCTGCACCAAGATCTCATTATTATAAAATTAAAATTAAATTAAATTAGCTTCACGCTGTATCCCGCACACAGCAGGGTAGGCAGAGGGAACCTAGTGTTAAGACACTCCGTTCCCCACTTTCTGCCGAATTCTGGAGGCATTGCGTGTTGAGTGGCAGAACTCAACGCTGCGCTTAACCTCGACACCAGAGCGAAGAAATGGAAATATAAATTTAAGTAAATATTTCATCTCCTCGAGTGGGATTCGAACCCACAACCAGTCGGTTTTGCGGTCACACCTCGTGCCGCTGCGCCACGACCGGCCTCTATTATTTCCTCTATTATTATAATATGTGTATTCATTTAAACTGAATTAGTAATATTACCATAAAACCATAAAATAAATCACAAATAAATAGCGAATCGTTGAAACAAATGAATTTTCATTAAAAAGTGAGTGGACTCAAATGTGATCAATGATTCGGTTTAATGTCACTGACGTTACAATAAAACAATACAATAATAATTTATTGCCATATTCACTTCAGTTTATATATAAATTATAAATCGTGAAGGATGTACGGACTGTGAAATATAGTTCAATTTAAATTACGAATGTTGTTTTATATTTTATACTAAAGATGATATTTGGATATTGTAGATGAATTATTTTTATTTCCTCACACTGCACACTGGTAACAAGACAAAGCACAGCGTTGAGTTCCGCCACCCAACATGAAATGCCTCGAAAATTTTTCGGAAAAAAGGGAACGCAGAGTCTTTACACTAGGCTCCATCTGCTAACCAAACCTTCTGCTTACCCTTATGTAAGAGAAATACAGTTTGAATCTAATATTATACATAGTTACTTCGGTCCCATTAAGACACTTCCGTTCTCCACTTTCCGCCGAATTCTGCAGGCATTATTTGTTAAGCGACGCTAAACGCCGCCCTTTGCCTTATTACCAGAACGAAGAAAATGAAAATATTAAATATGTCATTTCATTTCCCCAGTACTCGCAAAAAACAGAAAAAGAGGATATTTATGCATATATCATTATCTGCATACAAATACCACTATATAGGTACATACTATATGAATGTTTTCATTTCGAAATACATTGAAACTTACATCGCAGAACTACTTACTCTATGCGATAAACGCACACAATACACACACATTCTACCATTATATTAAAAAGTATCCAATTAGTGTAATTACTAAATGCAACAACAGAATCATAAACTGTATTTTGAAAGAGCGTTCTGTGCTCTTAAAAGGACACATTTTTTATTTTCATAATAAAAAAATATTTTAACATTTCTTGGCTTATTGTTAAAGCTGAAATTCTTTTTCAGGTATTTATTTTTCTCTTTTTAGCTTCACTCTGAATCCTGCACACGTTAGGGTAGACAAAGGGAACCTAGAGTTGAAACATTCCGTTCTTCGAAAAATGTCCGCCGAATTCTGAGGACATTAAGCGTTATTGTAGCAGAAGAAAATGAAAATATTAAATATTTCATTTCCTCGAGTAGGAATAGACACCACAACGCGTTAAAAGTAAATGCATAAAAACAATAATAAAATGCTCGTATATTTTGATTATATTGACTTAGAAACTTGATCTTTTTCTGCGCTCAGGTACCATAGATCTGAATATTTAATATTAATTTCAGCTTTATACCGCAACGCGATCTCGAAATAAATGGTCATGAGAGACGGATGACAAATTGATCCTATAAGGCTTCCGTTTTCACCTTTTGAGATATGGAACTCTAAATATAAGAGAAAACATCACAAATAGTTATCATTCACACAAACTGTATATGAAGCTTTAATATAACATATGAACTTCAACCGCCCGCCTAAATGTTTTTGAAACTGTCCAATATTTGGCAACTACAAAGCAAAGGAACGCAATAAAAGAGCCATTTCGAAATATGGATAGCATTCACATTTTAATAAAACGACTAGAAAAACTAATAACCCTTATACGATTTGAGTATCTACGAAATTCAAATTAAATGTTTTGTTTAAGCGAATAAATAAAAAGATGGAATTTGGCACAGTCAGGCTTATACACAGATAACACTATAAATAAAGAAAAAAATCCGAAAAGTGAAAAATTATCGATATTTTATAGGAAAAAATCAATACAAACTCATATTTGTAGTTCAAACTTAAGTTTGTCAAATTTATTCGCCGCGTAATTAAAGCCTATTTTCCGTAGACCTACTTTAAAATATGGCATGAAGCAGGAATTTACTGTACAAATATAGAAAAAAAATCAGAACAATGTAAGTAAATATTTAGGTATATCACATATAAAAAGTATTACAAAATTATAATTGTAGTTCATTACGTACAAAACGAATGCATACGCTTGCAAATTTAAGTTTAAGTGTCTACTTTTATAAGTTGTACATCTCTTTGATCTAGAATCCTGAAAATGGTACAAAATCCTTAGTGGGCGGGTCCGACTCAATCTTGACTGCTTTTTATTTCATATAAAAAACTAAGTTCTCACAGACAAAAAAATCTTCTTATTTTATTTTTGTCCTTGCTTTTGTAATGTTCAATAAATATTGTAGTCTTTGAGATTATCTAGAAAATGTATTTACTCTGGATAATCACAAAAACTACAATAGAATATTATTTAAGATGTATTATAGAAACTTTCTATTAACAATAAATTGCGTTATAAGAATTGACTAAGCTTATAATTCTTGGAAAAGAGGACAATATCCGAATAATCCAAGCTTTTGTACTTTTACTGTTATAATGCTTGCTTAATGTACCTAATGGGTAACAGATAAACTCTTACATAATGTGGCCACTTTTATTTTACACATCATAATAGACATAGAGAGAGAAACATTGGAACGGATAGGACAATGGAATTCATTATCTTACATCGCTTTACAAAACAGTAGGGACTAAATACTATAATAAATTCTTCTTTAATAATTTAAAACAAGAAAGAATAATTTTAAATATTTGTGTTACATTTATGGGTGTGATTGGTAAATGAAAAGTGGAATTTGAGTGTGACAATGGATTTCACAACCGTCAAGTGCAATCTGACAACATTCTACAGCACCAGGAACTACGTGGAATAGATGTGAAAAATTTAAAAAAAAAAAATAAATAAAATACCACAATAAAACTACACGACACACACACTGAACAGACGCAAACAGTTACCGATCCAATATAAATTATTCCTACCAAGCACCTTTGTATTTAGACAGCGCGATCAATACATTCACTAATAGCTAAACACACTATTGAGTTACACATTCTTATCTATCTTTATTTATTGCAAATGCTATATATTGTTAAGTTAGCTAGTTTTATTCAGAGTTTGGTATCGTTGAATAAAAAAAAGGCTTTTACGCTTTTTCCACATACAGCTATAACCATGAGGCCATCGTGGCGCAGTGGTACAGCATCTGGCTGTAAACTCCATGGTTATGAGCTCGATCCTCACTCATGGGAATGAATTGCCGTCCTTTTCAATTTTGGTAGACAAAGGGTGACGTTGAGTTCTGTCAACACAATTGAAACGGAAAATGTACAACGGAGTGTCTTTGCACAACGTTTTCCTTGTCTACCCTGCTATAAACGGAATAAGAATAATACAAAAAAAGCAATTTTAAAATTTCATGTTATAGTACTTATAGTAATATTATACTTCCACTACCTTAGGGATCCATGAACTTATAAGTAAAGGATCTGATCTGAAGATGAGTGAAGAAATCGGTTTTTCTACCCCTAATACTAATTAGAAATGATAATGAAAATCTAAATGGACAATTTAATAGCTGTACTTACTTACATTATAGCTCAATAACATCATAATAAATCAAAATCATTTCATAATAATTAATTTCTCACAGAGGGAGCATGACAGGCGAACTGTGTCGACTTACATGAATATTGATTTGAAGTAACAACGAATTAATTTAACTTTTAATTGCTGCTTGTTAGTTCTGATGATTGATGTTTTTTTTAACCGACTTCAAAAAAAATGTTATCAGTTTGAAATATATATTATATGGATATCATATTATTGTAATTGGGTATATTAAGAATTATTTGAGGCTAGTCGTAACGCAGAGGTAAGAGCATGCGACCGTAACCGCGACAGGTTGGGAGTTCGAATCATACCGAGGGGTACAGCTTGTAGTTAAAAAAATATCTTGAGTATTTGGGCACGATTTTTTTTTAATTACTCTTTCTTTACTGTGCCTGTAGATATTTTTCACTTTAGACGCCCAGAGTATTTTTTTATAATTATCCTTTAAATTGCAGGCTGTTAAGACTTTTTCGTTTACCACTTTTGCCGAATTTTTGAAGCATTGCGTGTTGACTGGCGCAACTACGAGTATACAATCGCACACTTGTGCCCCTGCACCACTACAGCCGAAAATATTAAATACTTTATTTTCTCCAAAGATAAGTATAGTTAAAATAATATAATATCGATAATACTTTACGATGTAGCATTACGCAAAACTAATATGATTCATCGGAACGTGATTATCGATCTGTAAATAACACTATATGGACTTTATCAAACTTGTTGAATAACTATGTATATCGAGAGTGACGCAATAATAAATTGAAAAATCATTCATGTATGTAATATTTTACATAGAATAGAAAAAAATATATATGAGACCGTCGTGGCGCAGTGGCTTAAGAGTGCGACTCTTAACGGGACCATTGTGGGGTCAATCCCACTCGGGTTAACGAATTATTATTTATTAATATTTTTATTTCTTCGCTCTGGTAACTAGGTAGGCGCGGTATTGAGTTTCGATACTCAACACGCAAACCAATGCAAATGGGGAACCGATGTGTCTTAATGGGAATGGAGTGTGGCACTAGGTTCAAAACGTATAAGAATTTCGACGAGACCGACGCGGCGAGAGCGCTTGGACAGATTTCAAGAGATTCGAGTCTCGTTACGTTCTAAAATTTGTACCATTTTATGACTATATTTTCCATATTTCACTACAAAATGTCTACAAAGAAATTTATCCGTGTCACGTTTTATGCCTCTTTGCTTGGTGGGCACCCAGTATTATGACACTTCCTTCTCAACTTTCCACCTGAATTCGAAAACTTTTTGAGTGGCGGAACTCACCGTCACAAACAAAGAAATTTATTCATTTTTAAACGACTCTAATACCTCAAATGATTATCATATTTATAAATAACAATATGGAAACAAACAACACGTCATCGTAACGCGTAATTTCTATGAAACGTTTGTAGCTACAATGTAGTATAATGAATGTGCATGTTTATTGCAACTCTATCGAGACTATCGTTTCTATTATCATAGTTACGTTACGTCCTCTATATTTTTTTAACTTCACGCTGTATCCCGCACATAGCCTCGAAAACCTTCCCACTCCAAGAAATATTTTCATTTCTTCGTTCTGGTGTCGAGGCAAAGCGCGGTATTGAGTTCCGCTACTCAATAAGCAATGCCTTCAAAATTCGGCGCAAAAAGACGAGCGGAGTGTCTAAACACTGGGCTCCCCTGCCTATCATTCTACGTGCAGGATATATCATAGAAGCTGAAAAAAAATTGATAGACAATTTCTGATCACGTATCATATACAGAGTGTTTTTGTCATTACCACTTTAAATGAAACCAGTTTTAATTACTCTATAAAAGCCTAACAAAATTAAAACAAAAGAGATTTTGCCAAAAATTTAAAAGTAATTTTTTCAATAAAATAATTAATGAAATTATCGTTGTAAAATAAAACGCCATTTGTTAAGAATGACGCGCATAGATACAAACGCTTACTTATTCACGAAATCGAGTCGTATGTATTAGCGGTGAAGTTCAACGTAGTTTAGGTTTATTAGAGAAAGTTGGTAATTGCGTGAAATAGAACGAAAGATATCCTTTTCTCGTTCTAGTATATTTTTTGAGAATGAATGTGGCAGATCGACATCGCTTAGTAGGATTTATTATAGTAGTCGGTGTTTACGTTATTCATATCTATTCGTAACTGCGTCACATGTAATACAGTATACAGATACAAATCGTGAAGTGAAAAAAAAGTCCTACGTCTAAACTGTTGACTTATCTTGATTATTTCTTTTAGATATAAGTTTGAAATATTTTACCCTATATGCTGCTACAATAAGAAGAGACACTACTACTGTAGATTCAACAGGAAGGCAGACCCTGGCAACATACGCCGGGAATGCCAGGAGGAAGAAGCTACTACTGTAAAAGGAACGCAGACGCGTCCTTCCTGTATATGTATAATAATAATATTAGTATAGTTATTATAGTAAATGTAGTTTATATTTTATAAATGACTCATTGTAAATACTTTATACGATGTCGTACGTACGTACATACAATGAATAATCTAAACAACGCTGATGTCCCTACAACAATAACATGAAGTGAGAGTCAAGGCTGTTTGAGTGCTGTCTTTCATTGTCAATATTAATCTTTTTTTATTATTATGTTTATATAAAGTAATAATAAAAGTAAAAATTAAATCAGCTTCACGCTGTATCCTGCACACAGTAGAGTAGGCAGAGGGAACCTAGTGTTAAGACACTCCGTTCCCGAAAGTAAGTCCGTTCTCCGTTTCAGAAAGTGGCAGAACTCAACGTCGCGCTTTGCCTCTACACCAGAGCGAAGAAATGAAAATATAAATTTAAGTAAATATTTCATCTCCTCGAGTGGGGATCGAATCTATATAAACTATTATTATTACTAGGGAATACATGTATAAACTAATATGCCATTATCTATTATCTTTACATAAATATATTAACGACAAAATTATTATTTTTGGGATGCATTTTCTTAAAAACATATCTCCCTCTCTCTCTCTGATGTATAGCAGGGTAAACAAGGTAAGCGTGATATAATGTGATATAATGTGTGTGTTAAAGTATTCATTTAACTTAGTTTCACACTTTTCCCTAGAAGGGGCCAGAGAGAGCGGTGTGCTAAACACCACGGTAAATTTAAGTATTAATAATTTGAAATTCAATGGTTTCAAATAAAATATATGTATCGCAAAATCTATGACAATAGCAAGGACGAAGTCAATTTTCACAAACATATATCAATAAATGGTACGTACTCGTATAAACACGTGATCGGTAAAGGTTATGGTCATATGCCACTACAGTTACTGCATTACCACATTTATTATTCAAATAGGATTTAAATAAATTACATTATATTGTCGAAGTTACTTATTAATTTAATTTTCATTATGCGAGAGAAACTACTTATAAATTTAAGAGAAAATATTTGTTACTTTGCTGAAATTAACAAACGAAAATATAATAATGATTACGAAGTCAGTCGTGGTGCAGGGGCACAAACTTATGACTATAAAGGCAAAAGGTTATGGCTTCGATTCATACTCGAGGAAATGATTGTATTTAATATTTTCTTTTCTTCGCTCTGGTGTCAAGGCAAAACACGGCGTTGAGTTCCACCATTCAGCACGCAATGCATCGGAGAAACCGTGAAACTAAAGAAAAGATTGAGAATTTGTGCAAAATGAGGTATATTTAATTGATACTTGTCCGACCGTCCATCCGTTCGTCCATCCATCCTTCCGTCTGTCTGTCTGTCTATGTCTGTCAAGAGTCTTTATCTCAGGAACGCTAGTAAATATTAAGTTAAACTTCGAACCATGTACTCAGATCTACGATCACTCGATACTTCTGGTTGACCTAGAGTTGATTATGAAATTTGGTAGCCAGCATCTACAGACAGTACTAGTTTTGGAAAAAATCTGAAACCTATACATTTGTGATTAAATCTTAAAAAATGATAGTAAAAAAAGGCAAAATTTGGTATTAAAACCGCTACTTCAAGTGAGGCATCAGATGAAAGGGTAAGCTAGGTTAAATTTCAGAAAACGAGAGACCTCCCATTTTTGTACGGTACCCTCAGTGGGCGAACCCGACTCACTTGTCCAATTTTTTGCTATGAGCACGAATTCAAGAGGAGCGAAAGACCAAGAGGAGGAGAGCATTACCTAATGCTCATTTAAATTTATCAAGTCTCAGACACTGCTCTGAGCCTTACCCTGCATCGTGATGGGTCCGGCACTCACGCGGTGAATCAATGTGCATGTTGCAACGTTATTCATGGAATGTTAAGTAGTTTAATTTCATTTAAAAAAAATATATAATATTTGTTTATAATTTTAAATTAATTCTAACAACAGCTAGTTTTAATGGCTGCTATAAATCTTTTCTAATTTTCAGTTATATAGTGGTTATACTACAAGCCGTGTATTCCTTCTTTATATCACTTAAACTCAAAAAAGTTTTTTCTAGATTTTCTTAAAGTAAATGAATTAAAGAAAATCTTCAAAAATGTCAAAGGCTTGGAATAAAATGGCGGGGAATTTGCTGAAAACTCGACAAAAGCGGGTCTCCTTGTACTTCTGGTGCGCTCCGTGAATTGTAGTATTGAATTCTTTGACTTTTCCACCTTTTGTGGCTTACAAAGAAAAACATCGAATTAATTTTTTCAAGTGGCAACAACGA
>JAATLQ010034138.1:0-21144 GCA_013421005.1 Heliconius erato x Heliconius himera
TTAAAGCAGCGCATGCGTGAAAGTGTCTCAACGGGTAGGACTTTATGCACATTTATCATATTTATGTCAAATTACAATAAAATATACATATAATAAACGATATATAAACCTTCCCTGAGAAATATTCTACCTAATGGTGAAAACCGCATCAAAATCCGTTGGGTGGTTTAGAAGAAGATCGCTTAGAAAGGCCAGACAGAGACGAAATGCGTTCTTATTTTATAAGATATAGAGATAAGTAAATTACTAAAAATAACAGATACAATTAGCAATTTTTTTATATGTAATTAAAAAATAACTAAAACTATTTTTTATACCATTTGGTGATGATTACGAAAATATATTTTTACATAAAAAAATACATAATTTAAACAATAAATAACATAACTATACACGCGGCATAGAACTCAGCCTTAGTACGTACTGTGTCTCTCTACCCACACGGCTATACGCGACTGCGTAAAGCTAAAAATAAAATATAATAACATAAATTGGACAAAAAAATTACGAGAGATCCTCATAGCACAGTGGTGTCGTAGCAAACATGCAACTACAGACGCGACTGTTGGGGGCTTAGATTCCTATTCGAGAGGATGAAATATTTTCATTTCCTTGCCCCGGTAATGTGGCAACCCATACTGCACACGCAATGCCTCGGTAATACTGCAGAAAGAGGGGAACAGAAGTGTCTAATTAGGAAGAAAGCGTATTAACACTAGGTTCCCAGATTCCCATTCCCAGATAGCTACAGATAAAGTGTGAAACTAAAAAAAATCACGTAGATATATGAACATAAGCAGAAATAGAAGCTAACGCAAAAATACCTCTAGTCATAACATCAGCGACCAAGTGACCTGTTTATTTGAAAAAAGGACACTAAAATATACAAAAAACAGGCTGGAATTTTCTTTAGAGCAACAGAAAAAGTGAATACAGCGATTATGAACGTACCGTAAATACTGAGTTGAATAAAACGCTGTAATACTTAAACCTTTAAACCTACAAGATAGTAGGAATGATCAAAATGAATTCACGTTACGGAGTTCCGAGATTGGCGTATTCAGTTTCTGAAAGAGTCACTTCGCTACAATTTCTATGTTTAACTATAGATATTTTGTTTATTTTGAGAGATTCTTAGTGGATGACTTATAAGGTATTTGGTCTCCATTTATTGTCATGGTTTATGAAGATATAATAACGTTTATCTAATGCTGCCGTAACGGTAGTTATCATTTTTGTGAGAAAATTAACATTGTTCTTTTTTCCGATTCACAGTCACACTTTGTGAAAAAATAAATGAAATGAATAATATAAAATTATTATTTGAATACCCAGCGTGAATTAGCTCTAACGTAAACATAAATAAACTCTTCCCTATCTTTTTATTTTATACTAAGAAAAGATTTTTTTCTCAACTTCACGCTGTACCCCGCACACATCCGGGTAGGCAGAGAGAACCTAGTGTTGAGACACTCCGTTCCCCACTTTCCGCCGAGTTGTGGACGCATTGCGTGTTGAGTGGCGGGACTCAACGTCGCACTTTGCCTCGACACCAGAGCGAAGAAATGAAAATATTAATGTAAATAAATATAATAATAATAGAAAAGATTTAAATTTGAAAATATTTGTAACATAATTTAACATTATAATTAGAGCAAAGAAAACCAAATATTAATTTTAAAAATACCATCTGTAATTTTACTTTGTTTTCTTTATACGCATTTTTTCATTTAGTGAGAAGTCACTTTGTTTACAGTTTGTTGACGAAGTAGATATATTGCATGTTAAGTAGTAAAGTTCAGTTAGGGGATAACTAGAAACTGCCTCAAGTTTGATTCCAACATATAAAGCTTCACGCTTCATCCTACATAGTAGGGTAAGGAAACGGAATCTAGTGCTAAGACACGACACACGTATGCAAACTATCAATACAGCTGGCTGACACAGCAAATCCGACGATAGTGGGTTTGATTCTCACTCGGAGAATGAATTATTTTCATTTCCTTGCTCTAAAAATACAGAGCGCGGCGTTACACTCCGACGCTCTACACGCAACTTTTTGGATTTGATGCCTACTCTCATATATGCGGGATACAGAGTGAAACTAAAAAAAATATAAGTACAGATGTACTGGTATATCCAAAAAAAATAAGCATTTCTCACATCATACCGCAGTAGCTCGTGGAAAAAAAATCAATACTACATTATGAAACGATATATCTCTTATATAGAGCCATTCGTACACTTTACGACCGCCCCTACGTTATCCGATCAAGTAGAACTATGTAGAAACTGGACCTTTCCTGTGATCGATGGGGAAGGAATCTTTTACGCGCCTACAAATCTTGCTATTTATGTGTTTAAGGAACGTGCAGTTGGTGTGCAATTGGTCTGATTCGGTTTGAGCATAAATTTATTATCATTTTTTTGTGGATTGGATTCGGAATCACGTTTGCTGATTGGTACTTATTCTTTCTGTCATTACAGATTTTCTTGTGTCGTTTGTGTTTTTTCAACTACTGATACTGCTCCATTTCTAATTCGTATTTTATTTAGATACATTTCATTATATCAGACTTGGCGCCGGAATACGAGGAGAGCCAACCCCAAATAAAGAAAAAAGGTACGGAAGAAGAAGAAGAAGAAATTTCATTATATGGTTTTGTTAAATCAGCTTAACGCTGTATCCCGCACAAAGGAGACCCTAGTGTTAAGACACTCTGTCCCACACTTTCCGCCGAATTCTGGAGGCATTGCGTGCTGAGTGGCAGAACTCAACCCTCTGCTTTGCCTCGATACCAGAGCGAAGAAAATGTAAATATAAATTTAAATAAATATTTAATTTCCTTGAGTAGGGATCGAACCCCCAACTAGTCGCGTTTACAGTCACACTTTGTGCCCCTGCGCTTATAATTAGCCTATAAATAAGTAGATAATTTGGTGTGTCATGTAGTTGGAGATGTTTTAAATTGGATATGATCATTAACACCATCCATCAGAATTTTGAAGTCCTCTGCTGGACATAGGCCTCCTCTAATGTGCGCCACTCCATCCAGTCCAGAAACACGCACCTTTAAACCTGGTTTCTTCTTCAGGTCGCTGGCCTGTGTTTTATTACCAAAACGTTGTTGCTATTTAAGGGTCTTTTCTACTAAGAATATGGCCATTTTTGAGTTTAAAAGCTACGTCGATAACTTTTGTTCGTCTATAAATTTCATAGTTTTTGATTCTGATACGTAGAGAAAAAAAAAAACAAGAAATAAAAACTTTCTACATCGCTCGTTGAGCGTTTATGAGGCTGTGGAAAAAATAACGGTGAAGGATCATCTGCGTCATAGGTCATCACTGGCAACACACACTGCTCGAAAATTTTCGACTTCAGTGAACCTCAGTGTTATTGGACGAGAAGATACTTGATAGATTCCTGAATGCTGTCCAACTGAGTTAGATAATACTCTCTCTCAAAGTTGGACTTACCCATTTAAATCATTTGTCCCAGTTAGGTGTTCTCGTCAACAACTTACATAGTTAATTCAATAACGGCAGGTATGGATATGGCATGAACGTTAGACGTAATCTTTGTCTTGTCCGTGTTAATCATAAGACGCGTCCTGCTGAGTACTCGAAGTGACTCCGCCTAGATTACTATATATGCGACTATAAATGCAAAGTTTGTGGCTTCGATTTTCACTCTGGCAAAAAATCTTCTCTGGAATATTTAATATTTCATTCCGAGTGAGAATCGAGATTTCACCGAGTGGAGAGCAACTTTCAATTTGCAAAACTTTCAAATTGAAGATTTCAATAATTGCAAAAAAACTGCTTACGTAATACTTGAACGGCCCCTTAGCACTGCATTTTGGTGACCGCAGTACATATTATGTTGCAACTCCACCCTGCGTATACTAATTACATTTCTTAGTGTGACGCCAATTTTTTTTAAATAATAGAAAAACATAAATATATCCAAATGTTAAGTGTATATATATTCTATAGTATAATATTTGGTATATATTCTACTATGACAAAATCAACTATATTTTTCACAAGCAATATTTTCTGTTTTTCGTTCCTGGTTTACCGTTGGCAATACACGTACTCGTTCAGTGAGATCAATCACAAGAATGACAGCTTTACGTGCTGACCGTAGCACAGGGTACTTGGTACATTTTTATTAAAGTTATAATTTATTTTTTTATTATAAACATTTTAAATATATTTTGTTTTATTAATATTTATTTATATTCAGTAAAATGTTGGCAAGATTTTAAAGACAATCGATACTTCTATACTATCTCCAGGTACTAATATTTTAAGGCTAAGTTTTTTTTAATGAACGCATTAATTTCAGGAACTATTACTTCGACTTGAGAAATGATGTTTGTTAAGCCATCTATAGAGGAAAGCTATTACTTGATGTTCATTGTTTTGATGTAACGTGCTTAGAATCATACATAATTATTAGTTATTTTGTGGGGGAACGGAGTGTCTTAACACTAGGTTCCCTCTGCCTACCCTGCTGTGTCCCGGTTACAGCGGGAAGCTGATAATGAATAATTTGATCAAACAGACAAAGTCGTAAGTATAATCTAGTATCAAATATAAGTGCTCACTCAGCCTCTTTAACAAAATACATTTACGATGAACTGACAATCAATCTGTATAATCTTATCATTTTGATGACAGTTAAACGCTAACCAACTCTGATGGAGGAAGGTTGACTATTTATTAAATCCCAATACAATAGTAACATTTCCTTTTCTAACAATGTAACCTAAGACCACAGAAATGTGTAAGAGCATAGCGTTTGTCAAAACCAGGCGTCCATTCTGTTCACAGTTGAAGTATTCTCGTATTTGAAATATATGGATATTCTCTTAGTATTAACATATATACATAAATGGCACTTGTCTAAAATAGTACGTCGATCTTCGTCGTAATTCGTTCGTCGAACTAAAGGTTTAATAGAAAAATTCATACTTACAACCCGCCCTCAGCTTAACCCGCTTGAACCGCATTTACTTTTTCAGTAATTTGAATAGCTTTCGTGGTCTAATAATATCTAATTATCATTTTAAGGAAATATTGAATGTAAAATTTCAATCAATAAAAAAAAACAATTATTTTGTGGTAATTTCGTCGTACAAAATATTTTATATTGATATATAACTTTTATATATTAATATAACTTTTTAATTTCTGAACTGATTTAAATAAAACAAATATTAACTTCTCTCATATTAAATCCCTTAACAAAGGGAAGTTTGCCAAAATACAGAAATGTTGTACTAAGCAGTTTCTGAGATCAGCGTACACAAACGCACAGACAAACCGATAAATAAATAAAATAAATAAATAAATCAGCTTCACGCTGTATCCCGCACACAGCAGGGTAGGCAGAGGGAACCTAGTGTTAAGACACTAGATTCCCCACTTTCTGCCGAATTCTGGAAGCATTGCGTGTTGAGTGGCAGAACTTAACGCCGCGCTTAACCTCGACACCAGAACGAAGAAATGGAAATATAAATTTAAGTAAATATTTCATCTCCTCGAGTGGGGATCGAACCCACAACCAGTCGGTTTTACAATTACACCTCGTGCCGCTGCGCCACGACCGGCCTCGATAAATAAATGTTTTTTAAAATCATTGCTTTTTTTTCGCCTAATTTTATTATATATTTAATGCACATACATATGTAGATAAAATAGATAGATATTACAAAAAAAAATAATATCACTTTAATCCAAATATAGCCTGTTTCTGTGCCTCTTAGTATATCGAGATAATATATAAATGGCATTGTATATAAATCCACCATTGTGCATCACAGATAATTTCTTCCTAGATAAATGGACGATCCAATACAAAAATATTTTTTCCCATTCCAACCAGTAAATAGTTCTGGAGATTAGCGCAATCATTCAAACGACCATTATAACATAAGTATAAATATATTAATAATACTATATACACAAAAATTGAATTGAAATCATTTTCTTAGTAACAAAAATACTTCAATACTTATTTAGAAAACGTATAAAAATTTGAACGTAGCGGGACTCGAACCCGCGCCTCCTGGACGTTCAAATTTTTATACGTTTTCTAAATAAATATTTTCTTTCCTACGTTTAGAAAAACACTTTAAAAATATTAAAATAAAATTTACTTTAGTTTACAACGTAAGCGTATCAAAATAGCATTAAAATTTTATTGCAACACATATACATTATTAATACATAGAAATATTCACTTTAACATGTAGACTGTACAGGTTTCCAATAAAGATCGGGTTTTATTATATTTTTTTTTTACTCGAATACGCCGAAACAAAGGCGAATATGTTTAACAATTTATGAATGCGTCACATTTATACGTGCAATATAATGGTTGGAGCTTCTTTTGTGAAGATTTTAATATGGTGGTGATATATATATGATTTTTTTAGTTACTTATTGTATCTTGCATATAGCAGTGGAAGTGAGGAAACTTAGTGATAAGTTTCTCCGTTTAATTCCACTATATTTTTGCGACAATATGCAAAAAATAATAATTTTGTCAATCAAAACAATACAAATCTGAGAAGTGAATGAACTTGCAAAACGTGTAGACATTTATGTGCTCCCATTTCTATTAATTATAGCAATTTTCTATACAATATTAACGTTATATATAGATAATATTAAAGTTAGGTTGCAATATTGCTATAAACAAATATATCTATTAACTAGCGACCCGCTCGTGGCTTCGTCCTCTTAAAGTACATAATTATTAATTTACTAATCAACATTACTTTCGTTTTCTACTAATAATATAATTTTAAAAATCAATATCTTCAATATATTGGAAAGTAAAATTTCTGCCAAATCAATAAAATAGTTATTTAAAGCAATTTCATCGAACATTCTTTAGAAAGCTTGCCATAATATAATAGTGAAAACTGCAATTAAACGGGGCAAGACTTTCTGAGATTATCGCGAACAAACGCACAAAGTAAAAAAAAATAAATCATTGTTTTTTATTCTATTACATTATTAAATGCCACCAAGAATATTTTTTTCCCATGTATATTTGCTATATGTGTATGTACAGACACCGATTCGTTACGATTTATTAATATAAGTATAGATTTAAACGAATTACAAGAGTGTATATACTTATACAACTTACTCATACACCAAGTGTGACTTTAAACGCGACTGGTTGTGAGTTCGATCCTAAAGAAAACGAAGTATTTATTTAAATGTATATTACCATTTCTTCGCTCTGTTATCCATTTAGCAAATATTATCTCAGAAATGGACGAAAAGCGGAGAACGGAGCCTATGACATTAGGTTTTCTCTATCTTGATATATGCAGGATTAAGCGTGAAATTGACTAAACTGTTACTGAAAAAAATACTAAACTAAATTTAAAAAATACGATAATATGAGCTGCATATTTTTGTCGCTATTTGTTTTATAAATAAATTTATATAGTAAGTATATATTTAACCGCATGTCATTATGACAAACTTTGTGGAACGGCCCTTTCGCACTTTCGCATCGAGCGATAAAAGTTTTAGGCGACGCATATTCTTGCGGATTTTAATTATTCAGATACATTCAGCAAAGATTTGAATGGAAACGCTGTATTATTTTTTTTCTTTGCATTATTATATTTTTATTTATTTATTTAAATTATATCAAATGAAAGGAGGCCGTCGTAGCGCAGCTGCACAGCGTCTGACTGTAAATGCGACGGTTGTGGGTTCTTTTGCCACTGGAAGAAATGAATTATTCTTATTTCGTCGATCTGATAACAAGGCAAAAATGTTGTCAAGTAATATATAATATTACTTTGTATTGTTCCACCCACAACACCATAATCTTAAGGAAACGTTAAGATTATGGTGTTGTGGGTGGAACAAAATTTATAATGTATTTGGGTTATCGGCAATCTGTATAATTCGGGTATTCTTTACAATACCCCGGCAATGTATTAAATACTGGGGGCGTAGAGGCAATATATGAAATATTACGAATATTTTTGTCCATTACGTACTTTACCTAGGTTTCATTACCTAAATTTCCTAATGATTGTACGGAGTAGCTGCAGTTCCACCGGCAATGTCGAAAGTAAATAGATCTCGGCCTATATTTCTATATTCGTGCTACAGATATAACGGTTGTCTTAGAGTCTAAACGCCACAGGTTGTGGCTTTGTTTACCACTCCAGGAAATGAAATCTATGTTAATAATAAAATTGAAACGGATCGGTGTCCATACATGTCTATACATGGTGTCGGTACATGGAAGATATATAAGAAAAATGTTATGGGGACCTTTTTTATGTAACAAAACCTAAGACAATGATTCTAAAAATTTTTGTTTATTTATCTGTGCATTTGTTAACCCTAATCTCAGAAACGGCTAAACCGATTTAAATGCAGTTTTCAGTATTTTATTTTGGCAAACTTCCTTTAACATTGAGTGTTAAATATGTCAATACAAAGATTTGCATGCGACAATATTGCTACAACATAAGTATTTTATTGAATTGGCTAAAACTTTAGCTATCAATGTATGGATACTGTCTTTAAAATGATTATGTTATTATATATCGTCGGTAATTGAGATGATAATATAAAAAAAATGAAGGAGAAGCGGGCGAAGCCATGTAGGGGTCAATAGTAAATAAATAAAGTTTAAATTTATATAATCCAATAATGACAGAAACAAATAAATTAGTTACATTCTATTTAATTTGATTTCAGCTTCCATATAAATAAAATGTATTTGTGTAGATAATGTAAATATATAATTTAACATTAGTTACGTATGTAAATAATTTGTGCTAGTTACTCCCATTGAGTATATTGGTATTTAAATTATTAGCTACTTTATTAGTAAATAGGCGCGGCTTCACCCGCTTGAACTATACGGATAGGTATTTATATAATATTATTTAAGCGTATTTAGGGTAATTTGGTTAAATATTTTAGTATGATCTGCCTGTGATTTCAAAATAATTGTGTTTTTCCAAGTGTATAATTGAAAATTGGTTATTTTGAACTCACAGGCAGTTATTTGCACAATACCAAAACACAAACAAACAATTTAAAGATTTTCGTTAAACAGCCATCTTTCTGTTTATCCGTACTAATATCTCCAGAAGAGCTGAACCAATTTTTAAAGGACTAGGAAGGGTAGATATTTTTTTTTTTCCCGGAATTCCCATAGGATCGGGTTTTACGCGGAGATAACCGTGTCTGACGAGCGCGTGTAACTACCGTCTATCTAGGAAGATGTGAAATAACTAAGATTTTTTCTTTGAAATATTACAATTTTTGCGAGCAAAATTAAATTTATTCCCAAAAGATATAATTATCATTTATATGTTTCTGTACATATAAACGGATAGCCACTTCAATTCTATGTAAGATATATAGATGTAGGTGTAGATAACGAATAATATTGCATATTAATGCAACCTATGTACCTACGTAGCTACCTATTTATGTAAAAAACTAGCGGCCCACTCGCGGCTTCGCCCGCATACCACCTATAATGGTTTTATTATGTATTTGCCAACAGATTCATACATTCAATCATGTCAAATTACAACTTTTTTTCGTAATTCTGAAAAGTGCAAGCACCATGTGTCTGCTTCATGTCATCGGCGGCAAAGGCGCCCTGTGCGACTCGAACCTAGGCTAGCGGCCGTAAACAGAGCTTTGAATTACTTTAATTTTATATTTTCTCGAAAAGTATAGATCTAAACTAAATACTATAAAAGCTTTTAATGATAGAATATATTTTGCTCAAATTTTTCAGTATCAATTTCAACGGTGAAACATCACCTTGCAAGTTTCAATTATTTTTTGTCATAAAATGCCTTATTGTGACTTATTTATAGACATACAGATATATGTCGCGGACTTTCTTTAGACCTAATAAAATTGAAAAAAAAAAATGTTATATAGTACTCCTGAGGAGTATAACTTTCGAACAAAACAAAAAAAATAAATTGTACTACATTTATAAATTTGTTATTATTTTTTTCTATGGAATATCTATAATAATAATAAAATAATTAATAAACTTTTACTTAATTTATATTGTGGCATTGTAAGTTTTCACTACTTGCCAAATTCTATAACCGTAAGTTTACAAGACGTACCCTTCAGGTTTTGATTACGCGGCGAATTTTATTTATGCATAAAGGTTCATATTTTTGATTGCGTAGACGCTTGATTTTTCTGTGCTTTATGATACTATAGACTTAAATATTTAATAATATGTTTCAGTTTAATAGCTCCATGCGTTTTGGAGATCAATTGTCTAGATAGACAGAGACACGAACAACAAAATGATCCTATAAGGCTTCTGTTTTACCCTTTGCGGTAAGGAACCCTAAAAATCAAATCGACTTCAAACTTACGTAAGGTATTCAGACATTTGGATACATGTCCCCACTCAAATGGATATGAAGGGATATACTTCAAAAACTACTGAACCAATTTTGTTAGAATTTGCACTGTTCCTAAGTTAACTCATTTAAATAAAAAAAGAAAAAAGATTACGTAGATACCATATTCAGTTTCCAAATAAAATGTACCTACCATACACACACTTACCAATTTGAGCACACCTGCTTGTAAGTCAATAAAATATTATGACAAAAAATAATAACTTTATATCTTTTTCCCAATCTCAAAAATCTATATCGATGCCATTTCTGGAAGTCATACTCTTAGTTGAAAACAATTTCAGCGCTTACATACTTCTAGACACCACATGGTCTTTGTAAATGGAGACGGTACATATTTTATCTAAGTAAATTGTTTTTGAACAACTGTATTTTGTTTCAATTGAAACGGCGACGCGCAATTAGAGCCTGAATTAATATAACGTTCATTAAAGATACATTTTAAAAAGTATATGTAAATAAATATACTACAATGGGTGACTTCTTTTGTTTAAGTCATTATCAAATATTTAATATTTTTACAGTTTCACGCTTTTTCCCGCTTTTACCCTTAAAATAAGATAGGAGGAGAAAACTGATTGTCAAAACACTTCATTCTCCTGTTTTCTTCTTAAATTCGAGCCGTTTCGTGTCGGCACCCAACGCCATTTTACAGCATAGGAGTTATTTGTAAACCTTTAAAAAAATCACCTTCACGCTGTATCCCGCGCACAACAGGGTAGGCAGAGGGTACCTAGTGTTAAGACACTCCGTTCCCCACTTTATTTTTTTAAAATTTACGTTAAAGGGTTAACCTAAATAAACCCTTACGTTGACAGGTCATATTCTGGATAATTTTGATTTATTCATGACTGTGTCAATACTCAATAGTCCATGGTATACATCATTAAACACGCTCGAGTTAAGCTTGCGGTTGTAAAACCATTTGCGGTATTAGATTATTAATGGATTTATTAGAATTGTGAGTGACAATTTTATATTTAATTTTAATTAAATTAGTTTCACGCTGTATCCTGCATACAGCAGTGTAGGCGGAGGGAACCTAGTGTTAAGACACTCCGTTCACCACTTTTCGCCGGGTTCACTTCCTCGAATGGGGATCAAATCCACAACCAGTCGATTGTACAGTCACAGTTTGTGCCCCTGCGCCACGACTGGCCTCTATGAAACTGATATGTAATATAAGGATACATAAGAAAAATAAAGAAGTATATAAAGAAAATAAAAGCAAGATATTTAACATTTTTAAAGTGTTGTTATTCCACACTTACGAAAGAAAAATACTTATTTAGAAAACATATAAAAATTTTATTTTCTAAATAAGTATAATAGCAAGGTTAATGAAACATTGCCATGAAAAATCAGTATATTTCCTGGTTTTAAACTCGTAAAGAATTCAATGTTCATACCAAAGCACTCCATTTAAACTTTTATATCAACCGAAGCAGCAAAATTTAGATTCGGCATATTGTATATGAGCAAAATACAGTTATGCTATTTAAATAATACTCTTTTATTAATAGCATATTAGTTCTTGTATTGAATAAATAGAGAATAAGTAGAGAAAAAATATTATTTTTTACATTTGTCTTCTTAAAGTACAGACAATATTTGGAAACTGTCATTAGTTCTATCAAAATCAAACCAGGCTTTAAGATTTAGATAAAATGCAAAGATTTAAGAAAGTAAAATAATTGGAAAAAGAGAATGGGAAAAACAACTCAATTGTTACTTCAATCAATTTTATTTTTGACAACGTTCAATACTAATAGCTTTATCACGAAAATTACATTCATAGTAAAATTCAATTTACGTGAATCCTAAAAATACCAAATAAAATCCCCGAATAGGCTACTGCCGAAGTTCTAAAATCGGGTATGTAGTTGACTCACACGACAAACTTTTACTTTATTTCAGTGTTACAAAGCAGAATTTACTAGCATCACGTACACTTAGATACATCTTGAATCTAAAATCTTTGAATCAAAGTAGGAGAAATAGAAACGAAAATGCACTTTTCTAGTTTGTTGATTATTTTTCACGGTTGTAAGAGATTGTGAGATTGGCCTGGTCCTGAGTTCGATTTCTGCTTTAATACATACGAAAGTATTATAATAAGGATGTCATGGTGCAGCAGTGCAGTTTCTCACTGTAAACGCTACGGCTATGGGTTCGAGTCCCACTCAGTGGAAGCATATATTTCCGTTTTCGCTACGACAAGAAGATCTTCGTCTTTCACAGCGTTAAATGTCTCCATTCAACTTAGAATGTCTCTTGTGTGGGGGGCGAAAAGTTAACATATTTCTTACACAAGATCCCGTATTGAACATATACGGTATACGGGAAAAAATTAAGTATATAATATGTAGGTACATTTAGCGATACAATGTTTATAATTTCACTATAGGAATAACTTTAACAACTATAATCTGGTATAAATAACCAAACGGCTCCAGTTTTGGATCGATATCGTTAAACGGTCTAGTAACCCAAGAACAGTTAGAAATCTGTACAATATCGTTAACAGATTTAGCCACAAAGTTACGAATGTACTACAAGATGGGTCTCCAGGGTAACATGACAGCCGTTACTTGTAAACATCCGTAGTGTGTCACAACCAGATGTAATAAAAATTGGAAAAATGGCTAGAATGTATAGAAAAATCTAATAATGATTATAATATTAAAATAATCGTCGCCTGCAACTTCTTTTGCGTGGATTTTAAGAAGAAAAGTGAAAAAATCCTCTTTCCTACACACTGCCTAACCTATCTTCATGTCAAATTAAAATAAAAAAAGAGGCTGACGGATCCTGAGAACCTAGTGTTAAGACACTCTTTTCACAATAAGACACTTCCATTTGATAAATCGGCGGATATTATTAGCGAATTTAAAAAAATATTAGCTCAATTCATGCCGCGCTTTAGATCAACGTCGCGCGACGGAGAGAAAAAAGAAAATATCTCTCTCGCGATTACAGTGACACGCACGCACGATGACCTCAATTTTGATATTTCTTATAAGAAGATCCCTTACTTTAATACATAAAACTTTAATTTAAATGAAACCAGTGTTGAATTTCGTCTTTAGTACGCTATACACTTACATATACTATAATAAAACTTTAGTACTTCAGTGCTTCTGATATCATAAGAAAAATCTGGATTGTCTACAGAGTGTGCGATCCGTATAAACTAATACCAACAGATACTCGAGTCCACTCAATAGTGAAGTAAAATCTACAGCTTTGAGACTGTCCAGTGAGAAAACGTTAGGAACGTTTTCACACATACAGCTTGTGAGTCTTGGTAAGCAATAGTTGCTGTGGTTTTTTTTAACGTTTTAAGTGTGAATGTTGTTATTTGTGTTATTGGACTAATTGTGACATTGAGAAGAAATTAAAGAAGCCAAAAGAAGGTCAAATACGAGGTTTTCTAAAACAATTTTACGCAATTGAAGTCTTTTTTTCTATGATATACCTATAAATTTTAAATTTTTGTTTTATTTGTAGTATTAATTCTCACTTCTTGTAAAATATTACAAGCCTAAATCAACAGGATGTAGTACCCTAAAAAAATGCTGCCTAAAATGCTGTTATATGAAATACACGTCATAAACATTATACAGTTTTTTAGGTTTCCATACTTTTTCAAAGCAAAAAAACGGAACCCTTATGGGATCTTTTGGTCTGTCTGTCAAGAACGCATGGAGAATAGATAATATCTATTAAATAAAAGGAATAACATGAAAATGGAAAATAATACAGATATTCAAACTCGTTCAGCTTGCACATGCCCGAAAACCTAGATCCCAACTGACAATCCAACGGACAATCCTTAAATTGATATAGAATCCTGAAAGGATAAGTGAGACTCGCGCTTGACCGAATTAAGTAATCTGTAACTTACCGTGGAAAAACCAGTAATTACAAAAATAAAAACTAATCAGTCTAATAGTATACCACAAAAAATTCCAGAAAAATACCTTCACAAGTATCATGTAAAGCTACTTTGAAATAGTACTAAATATATCATTACAAGGAATGCAAACATATTTATATTAATAACTGAAACACGTCGTCTGTCTGTCGTGTACGTGTTCCATTGTTAAACTTTGTTCTGTATTGATTTTGAAACAAAGCTAAGATGTTACATGTTACAACTATTCTCAACAAAATCTTACTCTAAGCACGTACTTGGACTAAGAAGTGTCTTGGAAAGGGCAGTTAAAGATATTGAAAACATTAAATAATTCTAAAATAGCATTAAATTGATTAAACAAATTATTAAATATTTTTAGTATAAAAGTATTATTTTGTAGAGATTATTCCTTGTAATAAAATTAGTCCTGCATTAGATGATGTGTATTTTATTTTATGAAAAGTGATAAAAGAAGCGATACCCATTTTTTACTCAACTAGTGTATTTTGAGGCCAGTGGCGCAGTGGCACAAAGTGTGACTGTAAAACCGACTGGTTGTTGGTTAGATCCCCACTCGAAGAGTTGAAATAATTACTTACATTTATATTTCCATTTCTTCGCTCTGGTGTCAAGGCAAAGCGCGGCGTTGAGTTTCGCCACCCGCACACAGCAGGGTAGGCAGAGGGAACCTAGTGTTAAGACACTCCGTTCCCCACTTTCCACCGAATTCTGGAGGCATTGCGTGTTGATAAAATATATAATAGTATTTATGATATGTGATACAAAACAAAGGTATAATAATATTTAACATAATTCATAAGACGACCTAATTTAACAAATTCTTTAGACAGGATAGTTACTTTGAAGTTTATATCAAAAAAAATCTGAAACATATTTCCAATTCTCAAGATAAATCATTAGTTTCTTTTTATATATAAATATGTTGAAGTTCTACAGTTTTAGATAAAAGAATTAACTATAATAATTTCTGTAAAATTTTACGGCTGTGGTAGTTCAGCGAAACAGCGTGTGACTGTACACTCCTGTCTTCCTCCTTTCTTAAAGGAATTAAATATTTGCATTCTCTCCGTCTGGTAACTACACAAAGAACGGCGTTAAGTTCCGCCACTCAATACGTAACACCTCAAAAATTAGGCGGTGTATGGGAACGGAACGTCGTTCTCTCTGCGTACTTTGCTAAATATGGGATACCTACAGCGTGAAGATACAAAAATCGGACAAGCGCGAGTCGGGCTCGCCCACCGATGGTTCCTTACAATATTTGAAGGTCTCAAGCTTTTTCTGAAATTCAGGCTTAGCTTAACCAGAGCCCTTTCATCTGATTCCTCATTTGAACTTGGGGCTTTAATACCAAATTTTACCCCCTTGCTCCTTGCCCCCTGACAGTGAAATTTTGAATAAGGAAAAAAAGGCTATAAGGCTTATAAGGCTACGTAACGCGAGCGTAAGCGCGGGTTTGAATCCCGCTATGTTTAAATATTTATATATTTCTTTTATTCTTAAGGAAGTTTACGTAAGAACATTAAATATTTATCATCCCTTTATAAGGGATGATATATATTTAATTTAATTTAAAATATAATAATTATTATATAATTATTATATTTTTCAAATTCTTCTTAAGTAATATTGCACTATGGTAAACATTCAAAGAATTCGCAAGTAGTAGGAAGTTACTAATAATATTAAACCTCTCAACGCTACAATATATCCAACGTATCGATCGTTCAGGCCTGGAAATCCCTACGGTTTAACCGGTCACTTACATAATATAATATGGTACAGCCCGAACTACTCCTTAGACAACACTACCCACTATTGATTGACGTTTTTGTCGAATTATGTTCAAACAACATTTTGAGAGAAAATTTAAGAGCTCTTAAAAACTGATAAAGTTCCCCAAATTATTTTTAGACAAAATAAATATATTTTCAATTGATTTGAACGTAGTAATATCCTAATATGGACTTGTAAAGTTATAATTGTACTACTTTTTGTTTTTTTTTCAGTTTCACGCTGTACTCCGCATGTAGCAGGGTAGGCAGAAGAAACCTAGTGCTAAGGCAACGTTCTCCAACTTCCGCCGAATTTTGGAGGCATTGCAAATGAAAATAATAATAAATAATTCATTCCCCCAAGAGGGGAACGAACCCACATCCTTTGCGTTACAATCACATGCTTGTGACTGTAACGCAAAGATGGCTTCACTTTTAAAATAATTCTAATATAAGAACAAACAATTATATTTGCATTCTGTTTACGAGCACTTAGAATGTGTCATATACAACTATTAATTATTTCTTAAAAATTACTGAAAGCCTATCTCTCTTCCTGAAAATCGATCATGGGAATGACACTGCATATAAAACTAGGATTTGATTAAACTTTAACCCAGAAATAGTAGGAGTTACTATAGCGTCATAATGATTATCCTTATGTACATAGGTTATTGATTTGGAACCGGCGGCTGTGTTTAATGGACATATCTATTAATGGTATGTGGCAAAATCTTAATATTTTGTTAGATAATTGTAGTATGTAGTTAGCTATTAATTTTATAGCAGTCTTCAGGTTCAACTCCCAGGGAAAGCAAGGTAAGGAAAATTATTTTATTTTCAATCTCTTTTTCTTCTGGCAAGACAAAGTCGGCCGTTGAATTTCGGCATTCCAAACGAATACTACCCAAATCAAAAATATAAATGTAACTTAAATTAAGTAACTTTTATCTATACATATAAATGAAATTAAAAATATCTGTCTGTGATTTCAAAATAACCGGACTTTTTCAAGCCAAGTGTTTGTCCTAGCTAATCTTCGGGATAGCTGAATAGATTTTTGATCTGAATCTCTGAATAGATTTTGATGTTGCTTAGGCTACTTTTAATCCAGTAATTCCTGTGAAGTCGAAATATATACAGCAGAAACCGCGTTTGCGCTACGGGCGTACTAATCGCCTACCTAGATTTTTCAACTTAGATCCAAAATAACTAAACATTTGTCTAATATGATTTTTTTTGCGAGCAAAATCAAACAAAATATGAAAAGAATTAAATTTCGATATATAAAGCGTATAGCAATGTAAATAACCATATATTAAAATAATTTACAAATTTAGCTTTAATACACTTTAATGGATTACATAGAATTAATATGTGTATAAAAGAAAAAAAAACGATATTAGGTACTAGTTTCTCTATATCAATACTTTTGACCGTGCATTAGCCTAAATCAGGGTCAGAGGTATTCACTATGACTTCTTGTACTGAAAATATGTGAAGATATTCCTTTATAGTTTCTGATTATATTTCATGTAGGATTGCTTGTATCCTAATAATGTAAAAATAATTGAAATATATATTTTCTACATTTTTTAAATAATAATACCTGATTTTTATAAATATAAAACCGTTTAAATGCGAATCGGACCCGCCCATAGAGGCTTCCGTACCAATTTTAGGATTGTAGGTTAATGAAAGTACAACTTATAAAAGTTGTTAACTAGCTCAAGTTGCCGATATATATACTCATTTTGTATGAAACTAATTACAAATATGACTTTGTAATATTTTTAGGATTCCGTACCTCTTAAGGGAAAAAGGAACCCTTATAACATCACTTCTTTGTCCGTCCGTCCATCCGTCTGTCTGCCTGTCTGTCTATCAAGAGCCTTTATCTCAGGAACGTTTGGAAATATCGAGTTGAAATTTAAACCACATATCTACGTCACTAAATTACCTGAAAAAAATGTATTTCTACATTTGCGAATCAAAATTAATAGAGTAGGTACATCCGGTTGATCTAGAAATACGAACATTTGACAGCCAGCATCTACAGGTAGTGTTAGTTCAGGAAAAATTCTCAAAAAGCATCCAGAGAAAAAGACATACTTTTTCTCCAAAAATATGGGTAACAAAGTTATATGATAATTGGTTCAACGTTTGGCGTGAAAACGTAACAAACAAACTTACATTTACATTTATAATATTAGTATTTTCATCGAATCCAATAACATACATAGTATTATGTATAAATTAATTTAAGCAAATCAGGCGTCAAAAAGGTACAAAAAAAGATTGATTGATTACGTGATTTTTACTTACGTTTTAATTATATTATTATACTTAAATAAAAACATTAGCAAAACAACACACATTTTTTTGAAACAAAACATCAATTACACCAATCTGCTACAGAAACTTTACTAAAATTTTAATAAAATATCAATAAAAGTAGACAATATATCTATTTGGTATTGAAAGTAGCGGAATTTTTAAACAATCCAAACTTCAAGTTTTGCAGGACACATAGAAGACATTAATTTTGTTTATATGAAATATATACTGGAAGCATACCTTAAGTTAAGGCTCTGTTCTAAAAATATAATAGTTTCTTCTCTTTTTATAGCGTCATAAAAAGTTTATAGAATTGTATTCTTGTTTTTATTTGTCTACTTGTTACTTGATGGCTATGAAGAAGAAATATTTTTATTTTGTTTATTTACGCGTACAGGGTATATACTTGTACAGGGTAGATACAGAGGCCGAGAAGTAATATTAAATCACTTCAATCACACAAAGAAAGAGGAGAGATAATAAATACAAATTACTTATTAACATTTTTTTAGTCGAGGCCAGTCGTGGCGCAGCGGCACGAGGTGTGATTGTAAAATTGACTGGTTGTGGGTTCGATCCCCACTCGAGGAGATGAAATATTTACTTAAATTTATATTTCCATTTCTTCGCCCTGGTCGAGGTTAAGCGCGGCGTTGAGTTCTGCCACTCAACACGCAATGCCTCCAGAATTTAGCAGAAAGTGGGGAATAGAGTGTCTTAACACTAGGTTTCCTCTGCCTACCCTTCTGTGTGCGGGATACAGCGTGAAGCTGATTTATTTTTATTAACTTTTTTTTATTTCTAGTCCTTATGATGTTATTTGAGGAGAATAATGGGAAGAGTAGGGCATAGTATTATTCTTACAAGAATAACTAGTAAGTTCTTAATACTCCAAAGTCGGTAAATTCAACATTAAGTTGAAAAGAAAAATCGCTCACTTTATGATAACTTTACTTTTAAGGCAAAGATTAACTTTTAACAGAAAAATGCTCTTGCATAAGTTTGTGTAAATAAGTACAAAATATATCTTTCATTTCTACTCTTCGAATATTTTTACGGAAAAATATGAATGCATCTGTACGAAAAAAACTAATCCCAAAATATGGAAGTTTTACGCGTTCCACAAACATACTGTACAACTAGTAGAGTTTTATTATTTCTACTAGCGACCCGCTCGCGGCTTCGCCCGCTTATACCACAGAATTATTTACTTAACACACTGAAATATGTTCGTGTTTTGATATACCTATTATGTATGTTTGCAGCGCAATGAAGATTTCTTATGAGAAAGTTATTAAAACTTTAGGTCGCATTTTTGTATCTCCTATAAGAATCTTCAATTGAATGTTTAAATAAAAACATAACTTATCGATACTTACAATAAAATCCTAACTCATCAGTGTCTGCACATAGAAGATATTACAATTAACAATGTAATAAAACTTGGTCAGTTGGTCTGTTTGTCTGTGCGTTTCTTCACGATAATCTCAGAAACTGCTTAACCGATTTAAATACTTTTTTTGTTTGTATTTTGGCAAAAATATTATTAAATTATAATTCAATCCTCCAAGTGGGGATCGGACCCACACCAGTCGCGTTACAGCCACAACTTTGTGCCCCTGTGCCGCGACGGCCTTTAACAAAGAAGAGATGAGAAGCGTCAGCGCTCCTTTTACGGAAACAGCATATAGGGTAAAATATTTTAAAGAAATTAAGCAATATACATCAACAGTGAAGACGTAGGTTTTTTTGTTCATTTCACGATGATTATTCATATCTATATTTCGTGTGATGTGTGCGGTTACGCATAGATACCAATAACGTAAACATACTACAACAAAAAATACTACTAAAATCTTTAGCACTTTGAACTTTGCCGCCAATATCTACGACTCGATTTCGGAATGAGGCGTGTGCGGCGGTTTCCCTTTGATAGGTTTATGTGTGCGTGCGTCGTTCTCGACACGACTCGTTTTATTTTACTACGATAATTTTATTATTTTTATGTGTGATCCGATTTTGATGATTCTTTTTTGTATTTGAAAGCTAGTGCATCCCGTGTAGTCCTATTTTAATTTAGTTCATTTCCGACAATGGTATCTATGAAAAAATCATATAAATCTCAAATTTACATTATGTATGTGCGCGACAAATGGACTAATATCTCAATATCAACTCAACCGATTTTAATGATTCTTTTTTTATTAGAAAGGGTATACATAAAGGGTAGTTTGGTGAAAGTTTGGTTAAGTTCAGAGTATGAAATCCGATTGAAATTGAAGAAGTCGATTTTTTTTATAAAAAATATAATTATGTTATTTTTTCTGGTAAAATTTCTTTGTACTCTATAATAAAAACTATTCTATAAGTTGCATTAGATTTAGAACTATTACCATGCTAAAAATAAATTAATTTCATACAGTAGTTATCGGTATTTTAAGTAATTTACATTTTTCAGTTTTTATTTTTTTTAAATAAAACTATAATGAAATTCGGAATGAAACCCAAAAAAAATGTACCTTGGGAACCTAGGCTAATACCATGCAAAAATTCATCAATTTCTGTCTAGTAGTTTTTGCGTGATTGACGAACAAACAAACAGACAGACAGACAGACAGACAGA
>JAATLQ010034139.1:0-21147 GCA_013421005.1 Heliconius erato x Heliconius himera
TCAAAAATAAGCAAACCCAGGACCCCCCTGCCCCCCTACAGTGCTTACGTAATACTTGAATGGCCCCATAACACTAATCCATACATACATGCAATAAACATCAACCCCCCTACCCACCTGTCGTCGGCGGGCGGGCACAGCAGGCGGCGCGCGCGCTCGGCGAGGTCGCCGGCGCCGCTGCAGCGCGACAGCTGGCGGCGCACGCCGGTGCGCGCCTCCTAGGTTACACGCGAGGAACTATGTTCAATAATAATTATGTAATTATCAAATCAGCCTCACGCTGTATCCCGTAGCTGGGTAGGCAGAAGGAACCTAATGTTGAGTGGCGAAACTCGACACCGCACTTTGTCTCGACACCAGAGCGAGGAAATGAAAATCTAAATTTAAAAAAATATTCTCGAGTCTCCACTCGAGGAAATGAAATCCAATCGAACCCACAACCCGTCGGTTTTACAGTCACACTATGTGCCCCTGCGCCACGACTGGCCTCTCATATAAAGTTAATAAATTATTTTCTTTTGTTTTTTTTTTACTTCACGCTGTATCCCGCACATAGCAGCTACTTATATGAGTGCTGTAAAGGCAAGCACGAGCCTCGTGTATGTACAGTTGTGGCATAGTATTCAATACACATATTATGAAAACACATAAGTGAGGCACAAGAGTGTGCGCGACAGGTTGTGGGTTCGATTTTCACACGAGAATTCAATATTTCAAATTCTTCGCCCTGGCGGCGTTGAGTTCCGTAAGCTAATAAACTAAGAAAACAAGGGATGAAGCGCGCTGATAACATCTTAAATATTAATTTTACCTTAGACATGATGAGATCAGTGTCGTCGAGGGAAATTTCCGAAGGGCCACTGTACCAGCTGGTGCGACGTAATTCACCTATTACAAAAATAAATAATAACATTACTGGTTAGTGGTGCTTAAAATAACAAAAAAAATATTATTATATTAAAAAAACTATAATAAATCAAAATATATTTTACAAATTAAATAAACTTACATAATACTCAATTTTTTTTTATATTTTATTATTACATATTATATATTAACGTGAAGCAAAAACTTTGGACCTCTTTTTACGAAATTTGCGCGGACGGAAGAATGTAAAATTTGGCACAATAATATAGTTTATATATAGGAGAAGTGCAAAACGCTAATAAATTTCAATAATAATACTTATAAAGTAAATTAAATCAATAAATAAAACAATACACACACTACCACGCAATTTACAATATTTTCACGGCACGTGGCTATGGCAACGCCAATGCTTATTACGCGTCAATTGGTCCTTTAGTTGTTTTAATCTTGCACATATTTAAAAAAAATATATATTTTTTGTCAACTTCACGGTGTATCCCGGACATAGCAGGGTAGGCAGGGGAAACTTAGTGTTATGACACTCCGTTCCCCATTTTCTGGCGATTTATCAAGGCATTGCGTGTTAAGTGGCAGAACTTAACGCCGCGCTTGGCCTTGACATCAGAGCGAAGATATGGAAATATAAATTAAAATAAATATTTCATCTCCTCGAGTGGGGATCGAACCCACAACCAGTCGGCTTTAGAGTCATACTTTGTGCTCATGCGCCACGATAGGCCTCAATTATTTTTTTTTACATTAATATAAAAAAAACCATTCTCACCACTCTGATGGCAAGCGGTAGACAATTCAGGGTGACTTCTGCTCAGTTGGGAAGTACGCGTGTTTTCCTTCATCGCTTGCTTTATGGCCGCCGTCAGCTCGTTGCCCAGCACGCTATTAAACTTAATTTCACCGCCACCGTTGAATACGCTGTAATATTTAAAATATAAAATATTTAAAAAATAATGTTGATTTACCTTAAATTATTGTAGGTGCCAAGTTGTGAGGTTTGTATAATATAAGTTACAAAGTTGCTAGGTGTATCTTGTACACAGTGGGGTAGCCAGAAGAAATTAAATGTGAAAAGACTTCGTTTTACACGTTTAGCAAAATATTGGAGATGTGTGTTCTGTGGAGATTTGTCTTGTTACCAGAGTGAGGAAGTTTAAGAAAATAGGTCCTTTCCTCGAGTGGAAATCGAACCCACAACTGTCGCGTATAGAGACAGACGCTATGCCATTACAGCTGCGCTACGACAACAGTCCAAAATGATAAGTTAATATTTTTTTATAAAAAATGTAGGGTTACGTTAAAATATATTTTAAATGTACAAAAATACTGTTATTTGCTTGTGTAAAAAAAGATAAGTAAAAATAAAATATACAAATTACTAAACACATATACGTTAATTGCGATACATTGCTTATAAACTATAATACAGATATTTAAATATACATTACATGTACAATAAATATATGTATAAATAAATAAAACAAAACTTATTAAAACTTTATAAGGCTAGTCTGAAATGGCCCAGAACGAAAGCACGACAGACTGTAGGTTCAATTCCAAATCAAGGAAATTAAATATTTTCATATCCTCGCTGTGGCAAAGCGCTTAGATGTGTTCCGCCACACAACACGAAATGCATTCAGAATTCGGCAGAAAGTGGGAAACGGAAGTGTCTTAATGGGAACGGAGTGTCTTAACACTAAGTTTTCAAATATTCTTTGTCTACCGTGTTAAGTGCGGGATACAGCGTGAAGCGAATAAAAATTTAACACATTACCTACACTGAACTAATATGATACATTTTGATTTAAAAAGTTATAGAAAAAAAAATACAAAAACTAAACGAATGTTAAACACATACAGCCAATGTGATAAATGAATAAATCAAATATTTTAAAGGAAATATTCTAATCAAAATAATATTGGGAATTACCTACGCTAATGATCGGTATTCATAGAAATAATTGACGATTTGTTGATAACAATATAAGATGTTGTATATTTATTAATGCCTCCAGAATTCGTCGGAAAATGGGGAACTGAAATGTGTTAATGAGATCTGAGTGTTTTAATACTAGGTGTTCAGGTCCCTATGCCTATCCTGTTACGAGAGGGATACAGCGTGAAGCTAAAAAAATATGTATTTTACACATATACACCTTACAACTACTGTTTTATATTGATAATAGTATAGTAAATTGACATTTTCAGTAATAAAAGTAAAATTTTCTTTTTTTTTGGTAAGCTAAGAGGGAAGATAATTCTGCATATTTAAGATAAAAATAAATAAATAAATCTGCTTCACGCTGTATCCCGCACACAGCAGCGTAGACAGAGGGAACCTAGCGTTAAGACACTCCGTTTCCCACTTTCTGCCGAATTCTGTAGGCATTGCGTATTGAGTGGCAGAACCCAACGCCGCGTTTAACCTCGCCACCAGAGCGAAGAAATGGAAATATAAATTTCGGTTCGATCGGTCGGTTTTACAGTCACACTTCTAACTCGATCGAATTCCCCGGAGCTGGAATCGAATCTACAATCATCGCGAACACAATAAACACTATCCATTAGTGATAGCGTCTATTGACTTTAATAATATATATCGACTACTAATGTCAAGACATTGCGTGTCGAGCGGAAATTCGAATTATTCAATTATTATTATTATATTATTCGAGTAGGAAATAATTTCTTTCTCCGAATGGTAATCGAACTCACAACCTTCGTGTTTACAGTCACAAATGGTCAACTACGATTTACAGATTATTTGATATAAGCAATATTAGAACTAATGTCATTGAAAACAATACCGTGTATAGAATATAGGTCATTAGTCAGCGTTTCTAACGCAGGTAAGTCATTACGATAATTGAATTTGTTTTAAGTCACGTAGTTAACGGCTATTTCTTACATTTTCTAATTAAAGTTAATAGTAACTGTAATTGGGGGATGTCAGTTCGAATTTGTTTTGTTTTAATTTTTTAAGTAGTTTGTTAGATTTAAAGTATTTAGATTTTGTTATTGTACACTATACATATTCATTTTAAATATTATTTGGTATTTTGAAAAAACAGACAAATTACTTAAATAAAAGTATTTAGCAGTAAATTACTCAGTTAAATGCTAAAAATATTTTTTTATTTTTAAATAATTTTTTGTTACTGTAAATATAATAATACCTATAGAAATAAAGTAAATATAAAATAACTATTTAACATTATATTATAAAGTTAATGTATATGCTACTATATACAATATATACAAATATACTTTAAAAAAACACACACACTAATTGAAATAGTGCAAATAATCAATCGAATATAAGGTGAAAGAAAATTCAAAATTTTTAAACTTAAAAAGACAAACCTATCAATGCTAAGAACACAAGTCTTATTCTTATCACCATTTTCCCTCGTCTGGATGATATCAGTAATGTGCTGCCACTGTACCACCATATCTGTGTCTGACTTTGAAAATAATAAGCCGCTCGATGAAAGTGTTAATTTGCTGTTACTGGCGACACAGCACTTACGAGATAGCTCCGTGGGTACAATTGTCACTGAGTATGAATCTTTTAATAATGTTTCTGTGCCTGAAAATGGGGTGAAGCATGATGTGCAATGTTTAATTTCATAGCTTTTCTATTAATATAAACATCAAAATGTAAGAATACTGAATAATTACTAACAAGACTATTCAAAAAAGTTTAAAATGTTATAACTTGATCCGGTTTTTTTATATCAAAAAGTCATTGTAATATAAGTATGAAATCAATACATTGCCTTATAACATACAAGCACACAAAATGATCGTATGAAATATGTAACACATAATTGTTCTAAATTTCTTGATATAATATAATGTAATATTGAAAACTACTTAGTTATGGGGATTAATAATTGATTATATATTATATGGACACTACAAGAGCCTGAACGATGAAACTGGTTAAAATAATTTCATAGACAACAGTTCCAACACAAAACTAAGATGTTTGGAAACATTGTTTTTACAGCAATGATTTTTGTGTTATAATGTTGTATTTTATTCTTTACATTTTAATGTCTGTTTGTAATTTAATGTTTTGTATTTTTATTTTAAGGAAAATCCTGTTAATAATTTGTAAAAAGAACACAAAGGTAACATTTACATTAGTAATGTATTCAGCTATAAGTGCTCTAAATATTTGCATTCAATATTATGACGTCAACAAACTCATTTCTAATTCAAGCCATAAAACATGAGAAGAATAAAATAATAATATTTACAATTTCTTGGTTTAATTATATGAAAAGTAGTCTTAAATTATATAATTAAACATTATTGAGCACTTGTTATAATTTCTCTTTTTGTTTTATAAAACATTTATATGCACTAGTTTGTGTTAAGGTAATTTTTGAATTCACTTTGGGCTACTTACATTTTTGTATTGAAATAAAATTATAATCTAAATCAATAATCTTTTTTAAATGTATTATTTATAAGCTGGTACATATATCCATATTGACTAGTATCCATATATAAACTGACTGACTGCAAGATTTATAGACCAAATAATAAAAATTGAAGGTAGATAACTAAAGCTTCAATATATTTAATAAATTCACTTACCAAGTAGTTTTTCACCATTTAATAATTCGCGTATTTTGTCCATCCACTGCTGTGCTTCCTGAAGACTTTGTGCTGCGAGCAATATCCGCGGTTTACATGGTTCCTCAATTGAAAATACGGCGAAAGCATGAGGTCGGGTGCGAGACTTGGCACGTTTTACGATACAACCAGTGCGTAACTCAACTGTGCCCGCCGGAGCTCCTGCTTCACTGCAGTAAACAGCGAGCGAACCACCAGCACTAGTCGGACTCGGCCGCAAAATACACCATTGTCTCTTCCAAGACTGCCAATTACAATAATTAATGCATCAATTTCATGACTTACGACTACCGACCACCCAACTGAGAAACAATACTTACCTTGAAAGGATTCAATCCGAGGTTCGGTTTGAATGGATACTTCACTTCTAAATAACCAGACATTTTAAAGCCTGAACTAGTTAGTTCAATAACATATCGTGGCTATAAATTTAATTTAAATAACTAATTTGCTTGGGATGCACCATGCACATGTATCCAAACAATTTGTTTAATGTTTACAAAATTTTCACAGATAACAAACTGCATACTGTAGTGTCTGTGTCTGACAGAAAAATCGATAATGAAACCGGTTTTCCCAAGATACATTACGCAATTTTAAATTGTTCGTTTATGTAGACTAAATATGTGAATAAATATTAATAAAGTAAGTTTGAACGTAAAATTATTTAATTTAATCAATTATCTCTTGATATTTTGGACACAAGCGAAATTCTGTGTTTTAAATAATTTTTGATTACATATTGCTTAAAAAACTATTATATGTTATAAATTTTAAATGTATTTTTATTAAACTATATTAATATTTTATTTTAAAATCATTGACATATTTACACGGTATGGTCATTTAAGTTTTTCGAAATTTCATTCAATAACTATACTTTTATTAAATAAAATTACAAGTAGGTATAGTTATTGAATATCGTTTTATTTGCTTGAAGCGTATGTATTACATATTCTTTCGATTGGGTGTTTTACAATTTATTCAAATATAGCTAATGTAGATAATCATTCATCCGCGATATCTTGTGAACTGAGTATGGACAGCGAGTAGTGGCTGCCGTAAAGTAAGGCTTTCTGAACTTTTGTGCATAATGCGGTCGGAAAGAAAGTAATCAAAAATTAAGAAAATTCTAAGCAATGCTGCGCCGTTCTATAGCGTATAATGTTTCTTGCTGCGCAGCCATTTATTGCAACAATCTCGCATTTTAAATTTCTGATACCTTCCAAGATATCAATTTTAATGACATGCTGTAAAATATTTTTTTTTCGATTAAAAATGTTCAGTGTAGCTTACGTAGTTTAGGATTAAGAAGTAATATTAAAATCTTTATATAATTAATAGCTAATAGTTCAGCTAGTAGCTTCCCTCTGCCTACGCAGAGGGAAGCTAGTGTTAAGATACTCCGTTCCTCGTTTTCGATTTGAGTTCCCCATTCCGAGTTAAGTAGCAAAACTCAAAGCCGCTCTTTGCCTCGATACCAGAGTGAAAATATGATAATTATAATTTTATCTAAAAAAAAATTCAACAGGATCCCATATTCAGAATCTAACCAAACTCTCATCAAAATACACTTGAAGTGTATCCTTTCCAAAAAAATAATTATTAAAATCGATTGGCGTGATATTAAGTTATTTCTCCATTTAAGGCGTCCATATTTAATAAAAATTTAAGACTCATATAATTTTCTCATGGATAACATTATCAGAAATGGACCTAAGCACAGCTTTCAAATAAGAAAGAACCATCAAAATCGGCTCACTCTTATGGACGTAGGAAGGGCTGCATTGCTGTCTGTTCTGTATTTTTTTTATGTTTAATTTCGTCGTAAAATGCCATTATATGTTTGTATCTAATTAGCCACTCGACACGCAATATCTCGAATTCAGACAAAAAACCTCGCCGATCATCTGGGACCTCCCCTGATTTCCAGGATAAATTGCACAAAAACCAGAACAAGTCCAAGATGCGTGGCCAGGTGGTGGAAGTGATCATCTTGGCAGTAACTCCATCTGCTCACTGCCTTACTACATTCAGACTTCGTATTGCACTCTCAATTTCTTTGAAGATTGCTTGATCAGAGATGAATTAAGGTTCTTGATTATTTACGCCAGAGTAGTTAGGTCAATGGCCCGCTACGATGCCGCGTGTGGGTGGATGTTTTAGACGATACAACGTCACTTAGCTGCGACTTGCGCAAAGGGCGATGGTCATTCAGCAGGTGAGGTGGTGTGTGTGCTGGCTGGAGTCATGCCGTGGTCATGCTGGACCTGATTTCTCTGGCATCAGACCTTAACATCTGAGGAACCGGCAAGCCAAGTACGCATCACAGAGGAGTCGTGTTTGGTAACACCATCCGCCAGTGGTTAGCAAGGTTTCGCGGTGTCATAATTCTCTGCACCACGCAGGTGCTCACGGGATCGTGTCAGATCGCTAAGATGGAGGCCGATATCCGCTTCCACCAAATGATTGCCTTGACAAGACGGGCCAGCAGACGCTGGAAGTGTACCCAGTTTGGGCGTTTCAAGTTTGCACTAAGCGCGACGTTACTACGAGAAAGACCATTCCCTATCGGTTGCAGCTTATGTCATAGCTAGCAGAGAGATATGGGACGCGGTCTTCTTCTTCTGCGATTCAGTGGTACGCTGAGAAAAAGTCGGCGAAATGGTCGAGGATCCGAACTTAGCATCCACTACCGCAATGATCGGGTTTACCACCCTAATGAGCCAGAAGGCAGTTAGCTTGAGGAAGCTGATTGCCTGCTAAACTGGCTTGAGTAGGAGCGCGCAGGTTGTTCCCGCACGCTACTCGGGGCAGGCCATCGATGGTGATCACACCACTCTTGAGTCCATGACGAGTCTTATATTTTTTTACGGAAAATTTTGACTGGCAGTCGAGGAGGAGCAAGGTGAAGTTTTAGCGGGTATTCAGACGACTTACATACGGTAAATTTTATATCATGAGAGTGTATTATATAGTAATAATTATTTATTGTTAAGTTTGATTAATTTTAAATATGTTAAAATAATATCAATTTTTTTTTGTATTTTTTTGTACATGGATAATAATTGTCTTTAATATGATAATGTTATAAGACCACGAAAGGACATAATTCAAATTAGTAAATATATAGTTGTGTAATACAAGCAGGAAATGCCGCGAGAAGGTCGCTATTTGGAATATAACTGTAACATAAGATAATTTTTTTATATTAATGGAAATTACAGTATGCTATACTGTCTTGGTTTTTAGCTTCTATTTTTTAAATATAGCCTTGCGTGTTTGACAGTGAATTAAGAATCTTCTTTATGTCAATTCAATATATTTTTTATTTCTCAAGAGTATTAAATTTATTGTGTTCCAGTGTTCGAATGAGAAATGGAGTCAGGTGTTGCAATAATAATAAACGATTTAGCATTGAAATCATTTTATTTCTATCAAGTAAAATTTAAATAGTGCAAAACAAAAGATTTAAAAAATATAATAAAATAGATGCTTAATGTTTCATTTACATAATTTTATAAAAACGTAAATTTTTATTCGATTGTCTCGCATATACATTATTAGCTGTAGGCCACGTTTGTAATACAAAATAAGATTACTAAATACCAGAATAATAATGTGATACAATACATAGTGACTTTTCTCTAGGTTCTCTCTGCCTGCCACAAAAAAATGCTGGAAGTGCACTAATAAATTTTTTTGAATAATTACTATCCTCTCAGATAGTTTCAAACAATTTCTAGTAATTCAAAAATAACGTGAGCTCTTTCATTTTAAATGATTTTCTTGGCTAGATTAAAATATTTATACATTTCTAAATACATATTTCCATCCTCTTAGTGTATGAAAAAACCATTTAAAAAATCCTCCAAAACTATTCGAACAATTTTTTTATAAACATATATAAATAGTTTGAATTATAAAAAAAATTGGACATAAAAAAATATCACAAATTATTTTAAATTAAATAAAACTAAAAATAATTTTACATTGTGTTACAACATAGTCATATTCATTATTTTGTCATCGCCTTTGAGTCCTTGTAGCTGCAGATTTCCCAAACCTCCATACTTTATTACTGTAAATTTTCACAAAATCCGTTCAGTTGTATTCCTTTGATTTAAATAAAAAAAATATAAACAAAAAAAAACTCAAAAACCCAATTTATGTTATAATTTTAGCCACCTTAGCGAGTGCATAAAAATAATAATAAATGTAACATAATATAATAAAGTTATTACTACAATACATTTAAAAAATACGATTTTTTTATACATAAAAGCACCAAGCAACAAATTCGACAAATATCATAATTATCATCACAAAACACAAAAAAAAATTAAATTGTATAATTAAAATATATAAAATAATATAATACTCTAAATAAGATCATAAATTTATAATATCTATACTAATGGCCCAATATTTGTTTTTTTTAATATATAGCTGTATTTTTTTTAATTATAAGTGTAATGTATACAAGAATAACATAAGACAAATTTTAACACGTTTATTTCAACGAAATTTTAATTACTACTTCAATAAATGAATATTTCTGATATTTATTTGTGTATATTTTACACATAGTGTCAACTTAATTTATTATATATTAAATTATTATTATTTATTATATACTAAATTATAATTATTCAGGAGCCTCAGTAAACCAACCTATGCCATAGTGTAATTATTTTTTTTAAAAAAGTCATAAGATTCCAATAATACTAAAATGGCTTACAAATAAACATTAAACGTACTGTTACCTAAATAAAATATATATATGAAAATAAAAATTCTATATTTGTACTGTATTACAATGTGATTATATTAAATGCATTGTGGTTTAATTTTATATATGAACTAGTTAGAAAAAATTACGATATTTTTATTTATTTTACATTATTTAAGAATAAAGCTTGTATCCATATCTTATATTATATAAATTCTTATAATATATAATGTGTCAATGTTAGTAGTGCCAAATTACAAAATCTTCTAGAACATTTTAAATTAATTTTGTTATTGATTGTACTAAAACATGTCACGTTTTTTATGTTTGTCCGTACTAGTGTTTTTTTTTTCTTTTTGAAATCAAATAATATAATATATAACAATTCTATAAATAAAATATGTGTAATAAAGCGTGTTTAAAGCATATCGTGTCACATACAAATAAATTATGTTATATAACCTCCCATTCGCTATCTAAATGGTCGTCCGGCGAAATAAGACTATCCGCGGCTTTAACAGCATTCTTTATATCTAATTTCAATTCAATATTCTCTAAATTCCAATTATTCGGGAGTTTCACCACTTTGGGAACCAAATCGCCAGTTTCGGTTTTCTTTTGCACCGGTTGCTCGGTTTTAGCGAAATGTTTATCGGCTTTTGTTATTTTATCGGTTTTTACTGTTATTTTTTCAGTTTTTAATTTTTCTTTGTCCACTATGAACGATTTTTCGATTTCCGGTTTGTATGTGATTTCTATATCCGGTTTATATTTTATTTCATTTTCTTTTTCTTTGATCGGTTCCGGTGTTGAACTTTTAATACTAAGAGATTCTAGGTTGAGCATTTTCGCAAGTATCTTCTCTTTTTCAGCAATTTGTTGCTCTAATAAATCATCGTTTTGTTGAGGAATGTTGCTAAAAAAATATATTATTGAATAAATGAAACAGGATGTAAGTCACATTTTATCTTATATCAAATGCCATGCAATATCTCGAAAATTGGTCGGTGCGCTGGGAACTGTTCGCCTACCCTTTATAAGCGGAATACGTGTGAAACAAAAAAAAAACTAAATATATTGCGGCAACAACTAAGGCCAGTTGAGGCGCAAGGGTTAAAGAGTGTGACTGTAAACATGACTGGTTGAGGGTTCAATCCCGATTCAAAGAAATTAAATATTTATTTAAAATTATATTTTCGAAATAAAGTGCGGCGTTGAGTTCCTTTTCTCATCAAACAATGTCTCCAGGATTCGGCACAAATGGCGGATCTGAGTGTCCTAGCACTAGGTTCCCATTGCCTACCCTGTTTCCCCAACAGGGTAGGCAATGGGAACTTAGTGCTAGTAGACAGCGTGAAGTTGACAAAAAAGGAACAAAAAACACTTACCCATACACACTAACATTCATGACACACGGGGTTGTATAACTAATCGCGTCCACTTTCCTCACCGGCGTCGCCATTCTCGGCGTGCTACGACCCGAACTATTATCTCGTCTCCTACTTCTCCTACTATGAATTAATTCACCATCACACTTCTTCTCCATTATACTATTGTACATTTTTAATTTCCTTTGTAATTCTTCACTTTTAATCCTCCTAATTTCCTCGGCATCACTAGAAACATCTTTAAATTCATTTATTATAGATTCCAGAACATTCTCTGATATATCATTAGGGAGGTGCTTTATTGGTGGCAATTCGAAACACTCCTCCCCATTCGCTATGGTTCCCGTCTCGATTGTCTCGTTTCTTGTGAACATCGATATCGGTTGTTCTAGAACGCTAGTGATGTACGGTACGGTTTGATCTATGTGTGTTAGATCGCGAACAGTGTTTACAGCTTGTTGTAGTGATGTGGTTAGCGATTTTGTCATTAAGTTCGTTGGTTCGTCTGTAAGGATAACGAAAAATGTTAGATTTAATTTTTCTCTATTGTTATAAGTTAATGTTTAAATATCACTAAATGATAACTTTTGCAGGTATTGGGGCCAGTACAGTGGTCGTGAGTTCAAAACCGTTACACAAAGGTTGACGTTGAGTATTTTTTAACTCAATCCTTAAATCTTTATACGGAATGATGTATAGACATAGTACAAATACTTAAAAATGAACTTTAATTATACTAAATTACTATTTTTAAATTGAGTAAGATAAAGATTGTCATAAGAACCAGTAATAAGATAGACAAAAATATAACATATAATAGAAGTTTCGTGTAATCAAACTAAATATTAATATTAGGAAACTATATAGTTAATAAAGTGTCTATTAATAAAAGTGCACAAAAAATACTTCTAAATACAATTAAAATATGGCAAAAAAGAATTACAAAATAAAAATATAATGTGAAGCGATATCTAACAAAGCCATAGTGATTGATCAATATTAAAGCAAAACAAAAAAGGTGAAACAAAAATAAAAATGCAAAAATAATATACAAAAAATATATATTTAAAAAAAATACAATGGCCGTGTTGACATCGTTTCAGAGTTTTAACAAAAATTTAAATTATTGTTATAAGTACGACGCGACAATTTAAAATTACGATAAAAATATGGGAAACATAATATTATATCATATGTTAATAATTCTTAATATTAACAACAACCTCTTTTTGGTTTATTCTATGAAAACTAATTTATTTCTTTAAAAAAAAATATAATTAATTTTTTTTTAACAATAACTTATTTAAAAAGTACCAAAAAGTGTAAACTTAAAAACATTAATTTTAAAATGTATGTATGAAGACATACATCGAAGTTAGTCAAAAATAAAAAAATTAAAAGGTCAGGTATTTAATAATTTAGTTAATTTTTACAGAAAAAATATTGCTTTACTTGAGAAAATCGTTTAGATACATATTTCAATATTTTTTTTCTATTAACGTAACCCAAAATCATTACCACCCACAAATTGTGCTAAAATATAACATATATACAAGTTTAAGAAAATTATAATAAAACAAAATATATTTAAGTGATTAATACCTAATTTCGTTGTTCTGTACAATAAAAATACAACGATAAGTACAATAGATTTTAGACTAGAAAAATATATAAAAAAATCAATGAACTAATGGAAGTCACTAAACTAAAACACATACATACATACATATATATATTTAAAAACACTATAAATAATAATTGACAACTACAGATATTCATATTCTTATGACAGAATAGTCGTCCCAAAAAAATAAAATTATATACAGGATGGAAGTATCAGCGCTCTTTTTACGGGAACAGCATATAGGGTAAAATATTTAAACCCATACCTAAAGAAATTAATCCAGATACCTCAATAGTTTCGACGTAGGATTTTTTTTTCATTTCACAATGTTTATCCATACGTTATACAGTAACGTGTGACGCAATTACGTATAGATACCAATAACGTAAACGCATACTACTATAAAAATACTACTAAAAGTTAAACAACTTTAAACTTTGCCGCCAATGCCTACGACTCGATTTCGGAATGACGCGATGCGGCGGTTTCCCTTTGATAGGTTTATGTGCGTGCGTTCGTTCTTGACAAATGGCGTTACGACAATAATTTTGTTATTTATTTTGTTTCAAAAAATCACTTTTTAATTTTTGGAAAAAAAAAATGTATTAGGCTTTTATAGAGTAGTTAAAACTGAGGTTTTATTTAAAGTGGTGCTGACACTTTATTATACCATCTGTATAATACAAATAAATCATATTGACAAAAAATAAAAATAATAATTGACAAGAGACGATTATTTTATCATTCACGTTATCAAATGTATACATAATAGCATACAGTCCGCGAGGTCTAAGCTGAGCTTTATATTAGTGTGAGTTTATATGTAAAGGTGTGCGTCGTCCGACAAGCGCGGCGCGTCCCTTATGCGGCCTAAATGAGTTTGTACTGCTTGCTGACAACTAGCCTATACCTAATGTAGCAGCTTCACATATTTAATTGTTAATATGTTATGTCTTTGATTTATTAAAAGTAAAAAGTAAAAAATAAAATTGAGACTATCACTGTATAGAAATTAAAAAAAAAATGTAGCAAAGCATTAAACAAAGGAATCGTTGTTCTTGATGATAAAACGGAATTATTTATTGTTAACTTACGCTCAATATTAATAATCTATCTCCTATGTCAATCTTAGATTGTTCAATATAACTATCCAATCTCTAGATTGGATAGTTATATGGAACAATCGAAGATTGACGTAGGAGATAGATTATTAATATTGGGCGTTAAACGACACATCAAAATTATGAGGATGTAATGTCAGTGATTTCAATAACTTATATGTACGAGTTTTTTTATTGATCTATAGTAATAAACCCTATATTGGAAAATCTTGCCTGGTCTATTTTTAGAGTAACTCACACTGATGCAAAACTCAGCTTAAGCTTCACAAACCATAAGTATGCAAGAAGACTTAGCACCATTTTTGGTACAAGTTAAGGCACATTGTCTTTGATATGTGTTTTCATAAGAAACATGGGTATGGCACAGAATATATAAGAATCGGATATTTTTTTTAACAAAAAATTATTATTATTACTTATTTGGATGGACTGATTAGATTTCTCTATGGACGGATTTTTATATAAATAACAACCAAAAACGAAAAATGTCTACATGTTTTTCAATGATTGCAAATTTTCTTTTTCGACAATACCAGAATACATTTTTAATTTACTTAAACCAGGAAATACTGTCATAAATTCAAACACTCTACAGATCGTTTTTAATAATACTATTAAAATATGATGCACTACATTAATTGCGTGTTTAAACGGCACTTGTAATTTTTTTTTAATTTTTTAATAAATATTAGTAGCTCCTAATGATATAGTAAAAAAATCCACTAATATGTGATAATGATTAATAAAATAAATTTAATAACTTTACTGAATTGTAATCAACACGACTTTTATCTACTAAAATGTATGTAGACTATGTGTATACTTGTATCAATTTAAAAAGCCTGCAATTTTCTACTTAAAAAAAACAAAACCAAACCAGTAACAATCACACAACCATCGGTCAATTTTTAATAATATATAAAAAAAAATATTTGGTAACACTCAAGTACTAATTTTGGTCAAATACTTTATTATGGAAAAATAGTCAAACTTCTAATTCGATAGTGATGCGCTTCCAAAATCGATAATAACCTAATCGATTATAAAAGGATACACATATGAATGCAATCAGAATCGAATTATAAGTGCGACTTCACTATATTTATCTAGATAATACTAAATTCAAGCACTAGTTCCTACTATGCAATAAGCATTATAATACAATGAAATATTTAATACTATTTAATAATACTTTACACAAATATGTAATTAAAATATATATTTATATATAATATTCCTGTAATATAACTATTGTAATATAATACAAAAAGGTAATTGAAAATAATTCATCAGCTTCATGCTCTATCCCGCACACAGCAGGGCAGGCAGAGGGAACCTTGTTTTAAGACACTGCGTTCCCCACTTTCTGCCGAATTCTGGAAGCATTGCGTGTTGATTGGCAGAACTCAACGCCGCGCTTCACCTCGACACCAGAGCGAAGAAATGGTAATATAAATTTAAGTAAATATTTAATCTCCTCGAGTGGGGATCGAACCAACAATCACTCAGTTTTACAGCCACACTTCGTCCAAATAAGTCCATATCAAAATTTTAAAATCATATCATCTCTTTCGATGTTATTTCTTCTGATATTTAAAAAAAACACAAATCTAATTTTAAAATTTAAAACAGTGTTATGGACTTTTTGTTTTTATTATAATATTTTTAATTGCTTCATAAAAAATAAAAATCATATTAAAAAAAATACACAAAAAATAATAAAATAATTACTTGATAAAAAATTATATATTATGGGAATGATTAAGTACTAGTCTTAAGTACAGTCGAAATATCATAAAAAGTAAAATATAAATTAAAGTTATATAATTTTTTATATAAAATGTCAAACAAAAAATTGTATATTTATACTAATATTATTGTAAAATAATATATATATTTAGAATAAATGGAGTCTAAATAATGAAAATAATGCATTCTACAACTACTGCAAGAAAAAATACTTTATGCATATATGTATTATAAAAGAATGTGATTATCGTTATAAAAATTTAACAAAATAAAACAAAATTGGAAAAGTCCAAAACGGCCGTAAACTACAGACTATATATCTGTGTGAAGGAGTATGTAAGGAGAATTTTCTGTAGATTCATGTACATATTATGTATGGATTGAGGTAGGGAAAATGGATTTTTTTGAGGTAGGGAAATGGCTGTTAGAGGAAGAGGCGGAGAGGGTGGGGGGTAGTTGCAGAGGTTAAATTTAGGAATTTCATTGATTGCCGGGAATTAAGTACAAGTCAATATGAAGGACAAATTAATAAGATGAATACATGGTCACACACATTATATGAGATAATTACAGAATATGCAATGGATGTATAGGTACAAATGGGATATTATATGGGAAGAGGTGTCAAGATGGCGGGGGTCTTGCGAACAGACCTGCGGCGAGGGTAGCGGGTTCGGGCGCGTGCGCGAGACGCAGTAGAGAACGAGCGCCCTCTAGCACAAAGATCTCTTCTTTGTTGACAGCCACTGATATAATCCTGTAACATTGTAAATAATCATATTGTTATACTAATAATAATTAAAATTATTATTTTTTATTTTTATTTATATAAAATATTCTTCAATATACAGGATGGATGATATGCTCCTTATTTTCATTTCATGATTTTTATCCATCCTGTATTGCGTGTGACGCAGATCGAACTACCAATAAACGTAAACACCCACTCCTCCAAAAATACTACAAAACTCCGATCTGCCATTTTTCATACTCAAAATATATACCACGACGAGGCCGGTCGTGGCGCAGCGGCACAAAGTGTGACTGGCCGAACCCGACTGATTGTGGGTTCGATCCCCACTCCAGGAGATGAAAAATTTACTTAAATTTATGTTTCCATTTTGTTGAGTTCTGCCACTTAACACGCAATGCCTCCAGAATTCGGCAGAAAGTGGGGAACGAAGTGTCTTTCACTAGGTTCCCTCTGCCTACCCTGCTGTGTGCGGGATACGGCGTGAAGTTGAATAATGAATAACGAGAAAGGGATATCTCTCGTTCTATTTTACGCAATATAATATTGTCTATAATATACCTAAACAACGTTCAACCTCACCGCCAATACCTACGATGTTACCGCTTTGATAGGTTAATATCTGTTTGCATCATTCTTTACAAATGGTGTTTTATTTTACAAAGATAATTTAATTGATTATTTTATTTGAAAAAATCACTCTATAAAGTGGTGAGGATAAGAACACTCTATATAAAACAATACATTCGCCATTACTTAATTATATTATAATATCATAATATAAAGAAAGTAAAAGATAATCTTATACATCATAATCATGAATATTATCTATTAATATACAGAGATTATTTGATCAGGTATCATTGAGTCATAGTGAGTTTAAAGTCACTATGCTAATAACATGCTTAATGCTTTGTTTTTGTGTTCTTTAGTTCAACAAACATAAGAAATACAATTATTAAATTTTTTCTTTAGTATAATGACAAATTTTTATATAAATACACTATTCTCATAAAACTCCGATAAATCAAAAGAAAAAAAATCACCCAAACCTTCTCAAATCATCGACAACGGCCACAGCAGTCAAAGATCTCGGGTCCAATATATATAGGATGTGCTCATTGTGGGATACTAGGAAGTGCTCCCGGAACACGTGTAGAGGCCCGAAATTGTACTCCCTTTCTGTATGAGAGTGTTTCTTTTGTGACGGGTTGAGGAGCTCTGCCACTGTTAGCGGATTGGTTATTGCTTCCTGTCAAAATTGCATTAAATTAATAATTGTTTATTATCTTTTTGTCTCTGTAGTTTAGGCAATCGTAACTAAATGTTAAATAACTAAACTAAAGCTTTCCGAAATTTTTTGGTGGTTCGTGACAATAACTCGGCGTTTTCTCTAAACACTACAAAGAAAACAATATACTTTTTTTTCCAGCTTCACGTTGTCTCCCGCACAGCAGGGTAGGCAGAGGGAACTTTGTGTTAAGACACCCCATTCCCCATTTTCCGTCACATTCTGGAGACATTACGCTATACCCGAGTGGCGGAACACTAGCAGCGAAGAAATAGAAATATAATTTTAAATAAATATAACATTTCCTCGAGTGGGGATCGAACCCACAAGCAGTCGGTTTTACAGTTACATTTTGTGACCCTGCGCCACGACACGCACAAATGCAAAACTCACCTAAAGCCGACTACAAAGTGGACTAGCACTACAGAGACTACAGAGAGGTGTACCTTGAACAGCAGGGTCTGGTGCACGCGGCCGGCCGCGTCGGCGCGCCACAGGCGCAGGCCGGCGCGCGCGCAGTACGCCGCCGCCGCGCCGCCGCGCGCGTACGAGTACTGGAACACCGCCCCCAGCGCGCACAGGCTGGGGGCAGCGGGGACGTTATTTAATGAAAATTTCAATTTGTAGATCGATTCAATTATTTATTAATAAGTTAAAAAAGAAACATAAGCAGACATTTTAGTTAATCATTATATGTTACACGCATTTTAAGAGATAGGTACTTGTCAAATATTATTCGATACCGAGATAGATTTATATTACACATGTATGTATGTCGTTTAGTGAAACAAGTGCAAAATATTAAGTTATTTCGTATATATAAAATACGTATTTTATATCTACCTGTACGCATTTTTGCCAAAATAAAATACATATATAAAAGATTTACAAATGCTTATAAAACATTATCAAAGGGAGACGTTATTAAATCAATCTTAACGATACAAAACTTAAAACACTATATATAATATACTACTAATGTACTACAATAGCTATTCTATACATATAAGACTGCGATGACGAGCGAAGCGTCAGACTGTAAGCACAACGATTCTAGGTTAAATCCTCACTCAGGGGAATCAATTAGTGTCTGTTCTATTCTTTAATTATAGCATTCTGAACGTGCCAGTAGAGCACTAATCACTTCGACAACGACTTCAAAATTAGGTGAAAAGTGGTGAACCAAGTGTCTTAACTAGGGGTCGCAATATCGGACCATTCAAGCAAAACCGGGATTTTCGATATCGACTTCAGAAAAATCCCGGGATCCCGGTTTTTTCGATATTTTCGATATTTTAGTTTTTTGTATCAAAATTAGTGAATGTGATGACGCCTCAGTCACAAGTAACAGCGAAACGCTGAGTCTTGATGTAGCTGATGGCAAAATCAGTGTAAAAAAAGTTGAGAGTGATACGAAGTCTGAAATGTGGTAAGCCAGCGGGAGCAGATGGAGTTACTGCCGAGATGATCAAATATGGTTGGCCATGCGTCTTGGACTTGTTCTGGTTTTTGTGCAATTTATGCTGGAAATCAGGGGAGGTCCCAGATGATTGGCGAGATGCGGTCACGATAACCGTCTTTGTATAAAGGCAAAGGTTCACAGATAGACTGCGCAAGCCATAAGGCTATCAGTTTGTTTAGCTTAGGTTTATGCTAAAGTTTTAACGAGAAGAATGCAAGAGAGATCTGAAAGGCCCAAGAAGGTTTTAGACCTGGAAGAGGGTGTATGGATCATATCTTTTCCCTCTGCATGATCATGGAAAAATTTTTGGCCGTTAACCAAAAAGTTTTCTGTGCTTTTGTGGACTTAGAAAAGGCGTTTGACAGAGTTGTAAGAGCGAAATTATGGGAGATTCTACCCCGGTACAATGTAAGCGGACCCTTGTAGCTGTAAAGTCTCTTTACAGAGATCATTCAGCCTGCGTGCGAGTAGGAGCTGACATGTCACCCTGGTTTGATATCCGATCGGGTGTTAAACAAGGTTGCGCCAGTCAGCTTGGTTGTTCAATTTGTATTTGGATAGCTGTCTCCAAGGAGTGAAACAAAGTGATATGGGAGTGAAAGTAGGTGACCTGAATACGAATTGCCCGCTGTACGCAGATGATGCAGTGCTTATTGCATTATCAGAATGCGAGTTGCAGCATTGCATTGCATTAGTCACCTCTCTGAAAGAAGGGTATGAATATAATGGTCTAAGCCTCAATGTGAATAAGAGAAAGGTTCTGATTTTTGAAAGAGATGAAGAAAGGACGGAATGCAAGATCAGTGTAAATGGCAAGATAGTAGAACAAGTGTATACTTGGGAAGTATGTTTAATAGAGATGGAAGATGCGAGATGGATGTGGAAAGGCGTATTGCTGCCGGTAACAAGGTTAACGGAGCCTTAGTTGCATTGATGAGACGGCGAAACTTCAGCACAACTGCGCATTTGGCCGTGCACAATGCAATTTTGGTACCGATTCTGTTATACGGCAGCGAAACGTGGGTATCACAGAAGAAGAATAAAAGAAAGATGAATGGCGTGGAGATGCGATCTCTTCGTAGGATATGCGGAGTCAGCTTAGCTGATCGAATCCACAATGAAGAGGTACACAGAATGGCAGATACTAGCGAGGATGTCACGGTGAGAATAAAGACGAACGTGCTCAGCTGGTTTGGGCACGTCGAACGAATGAGTGATGAAAGAATAGCAAGATTTATGATGGAAAAGTGAGCTGTTAAATTCAAATTCAAATTCAAAATATTCTTTATTCAAATAAACTCGTATAAGCACTTTTGAATCGTCAAATGAACATGTAAACAAAAAAAAACAAGCTACCACCGGTTCGGAAGGCAGTTCTGCTGAGAAGAGCCGGCAAGAAACTCAACAGTTGCTCTTTTCAAAGTCAATGGTATTATTACATTATCTGGCAGCTAACCTGCATCACATTCAATAGACATTAATTCCATACATGTT
>JAATLQ010034140.1:0-21168 GCA_013421005.1 Heliconius erato x Heliconius himera
CATTTATTTGTTTTTTTATAAGTTCGTTTTCCATATTTAGTCCCACGAGTATGGGGGAAATAAAATGTCCACCCGGGTAGTGCCCCCTGTGCCCGGGTAAGCCTAAATATGACCCGTTAGAGTGTCGGCTGGTACTCTAACGGGGATAGCAGTAACGACTGAACTACCCATCAGCCATGCATCCCTTTGCGCTGCGTCGCCACTTAGGATTCGGGGTAATTTTTTATAGAGGTTTTCTTTCTCGCAACCCAGGCGGTTAAGCCAAGATTCTCGGTCCCATTCCTCAGCCGCTAGACATGATCAACGACACCGATTCTTAGGATTACGATTTTCGCGCGAGGGCATAACTATGCCTAGCCCTTTGTGAAATAGATTTCACGACAGCACCACTCCTTTATAGGCTCCTTAGCACCTATCTCCCAGTGCGCCTCTTAGCTTCACGCCCGACTGGCTTGCCGGACGCTAATGAGCTCCCTCCACCACGACAAGGTGGGCACACGTTCGGGGGAGTTTATTATAACCCCTAGATTATATCGATTTTAATGAGATTTTGTGACTTTCTATATTGTTTTAGCTACATGCTCTATCCCGCCTATGCAGGGTAGGCAGAATTAACAGTGTTAAGACACACCCTATTTTCGGGACATTGCGTGTTAAGTGGCGGAACTCAACGTCGCGCTTGTCTTGTTGCCATAGCGAGGAAATAAAAATAATTAATCACCTAATGAGATCGAAACCACAACCGTCGCGTTTACTGTCAGAACCTGTGCCACGGCGGTCACTTTTTTGTTGTTATATACTATGTCTCGAATTAACGCAAAAAGAACTTGTTTTGGTTGTTGTTAACCAAAGGCAGATCCAGCTTCTGAGGTTGTGGGAACAGTTATCTTGACTCGGTCAGCCATCTTAAGTGGAATCGTAGTCGAATCGTGGTATCAATTCACTTATAACATAGCTCTCCCATAAAATTAGTTACTGTCAAGTTCGGCGGTTGCAGTATCCTTAACTATAGGTTATATGGGCAGCCTATTAATCTGAATAAGCTGTGACGCTACATAAAGACAAAACAGGTGTGACGTCATAAGTCAAGGTTGTACCTCATTGACCCACAACGCTGGATCAGCGCTTTATGTTGCTTTTAAAAATATATAAAAGCTTTAAGCTTTTATATGTATATTTTCCCCACATTTTATCGAATTCTCGAGGCATTGCATATAAAAAGGCAGATTATAACACCAGCCCTTCCCACGCACAATATTTATAACAGAAATCTAGAAAGGCGGTTATTCATATAAAATAAATACTCAAAATATCGTTCCTAATATTTGAACACTGAATATAAATGTTGACGTAATTGTTTTGAAGTAACGTTTACATAATATGATCTCTTAAGTAACATATTCAATTTTCTATTTTTTATTGCCAGGCCAGTCAGGCTTCAGGAGCTTAGGTGTACGACTGTAAGCACTACATATCATGGGCTCGGTTCCCACACGAGGAAATAAAATATTTAATGTTTTCGTTCCCTCGCTCTGGTAACAAGGCAAAGCGCACTAGGTTTCCAGGTTCCCTCAGCTTACTATGCTATGTGCCTGATACCAGCGTCTTTGACTTCAGCGACTCAAATAAGGCGGAAATCAAATATGCCCAAAAATGGTAAGAAACTATCTTAACACGCAATGAATGCCTCCAGAATTAGGCAGTAAGTGGGGAACGGAGTGTATTAACACTACGTTCCCTCTGCCTACCCTGCTGTGTGCGGGATACAGCGTGAAGCTAATAAAAAAATATATAAATATTTAGAATTCTATTCAATGAATTCAATAGCATCCTTAATCGTTAGAGGGATATAAAAAAAGTAGTATAAATATAAAATAAAACACAATTTCAACATCAACATGTAAATAGCACGAGAACAATACACAACACATATATAATTAATATAGCTATATTTTATAATATCAATATGGCGCTCATTTGGTGCAACAATGACGTATTTACTTACACCTTTAGTTAAATACCAGGAGACGCAATCATAATTCGATCCGTCTTTCCGCATACAAAAGTGCAATTAGGTCATTGTTGCACCAGATGAGCGATATATTTTCTATAAATAGTTGTAATCATAGGCCTTTGTATGAAATTATTTGAATCCTAAATTATAAAAGCTCGTGGTTATAAATATATCAACACTTCTAAACAATAATTCTGTAATAAATATTCCTTGTAAGCATAATGGTTCTAGGTTCAATCCCCATTCGGGAAATGGGTATGGGAAGCATCGTATGGCTTTAATCACAGCCTGAACACAGAACGTTAAACGAAAAGTGGAGAACGGAGTGTCTTGACACTATGTACTTTAGTTTAGTATCTTATAATATTAATGTTATATATGTATATTTATTTTTATCATAACAAATAACTATTTAAAAAAATGTTTATCTATGTAAGTACAGTTAAAGCTTATAATAATATTTTCTTATAAACCAGTAAATGATCATGTTTTAAAGCAAAAAGCGGCATATTGAATTCTAATTTCATTAAGGATTTTATAATATTTACCATTTATTGACTTTGTGAACACTTATAATATAAGGCATATTTTTATTAAATGTTTTTAAGGCTTAGACTTCTTTAATTTACATTTTATTTTAATTTCATAAATTTTCGTTAAAATTTTCAAACAAACAATATGTATATATTAATATGAAAATACAAATATAAATATTATTTTAATAATATGTATGGGTGGATTAGATTGTATCTCTGTAACATTTTTACAAACTTCATTTCCAATTTGATTTTAGTAAATCATAAATATTTATTATAAAAGTATTATCAAACTTGATTGATGGAAATAGGACTCTAATTAGGATTAACTTTTCCGATATTTTTTATTTCGAAGCTTCTAATTATTCTAAAACGTTTATAAAAAAAAATAGATATAACACATTTTAAAATTCATAAAGAAATTGTAAAAATAAAGAATATATTAAAATATAATATAAAAATAAACCTTTGATTATTGTAATGTGTATTATAAAAAATATACACATATTCGAGATTTGTACAAAAAATGGACATTAAAATACTTATATTAAGTTTGACTTATATAGTTTTCAATATATGAGTATGCAATTCTTCGTTTCTATTAAATTTAACATGATCTTTATTTCTTTATTTTGAACGATCTACGAATCGTGGCCTCCCTGGAGTAAAGCTTTCTGAACTTTTGTGCATTGTCCACTCGGGAAGTAAATGATCAGAATTAAAAAAAAAAATACAATTTGCACGGCTATATACACCTTCCGTGGCTACGATCCGTCAGGCTTACTGTATCGATGAAATATTACAAATAAAGTTAATACTTTACCCACATACATTTACATATTTAAATTTTAGTTAAAAATGCGATTACGTCATTGCTACACCAAATGCCGTATTAATAATCTATTAAATAGCTATATCTCATCTGTGCTGTAGTACTTTTGTGCGATGGTAACAATAGTTTAAATATTTCAGTAAATTTAAAATAATCGTCATAAAAAATAAAAATATAAATATATTATGAATCATAAGCATCAGTATCAATAAATCATAAGCATTTTTAAAATTAAACTTTTAACTTGTCTTAGACATTTTTGTCAATGACATAAACTTCACTTTTGTAAATTAGCCACCATTTTTATTTGTTCTGACTTTTACTTCGCTCTAACTTAATAAATTTAATTATGTTCATCTGTAAATATATGAATAATATAATGTAATAAAATAAAAAATAAATTTATCATTTTAAATGTATAAAATAAAAACATGAACTAAATGTCAATAATCATTCTCATTTCAGTAAGTCATAACCGCAATCTTATATTATGCTGCTATACAATTTTAATATATATTATAACAATAATAATATATAGTTATTTTGCACATTATTAGGAAAAAGATTCTTCATTTGTACAGTAATTTGCCAAAAAACTCTTACTACTAATATTTAAGGCAGTTTGAATTGAAGGCATTATAGTGTATAAGGCAGATCATTATTATCATTGTCATATTTATTATTATCTTATTTACTGTAGGTATATATTTATTTTTATTTTATTATATAACAATATATTTAAATTCTTTTCTGTACTATTTTTTTGTACTATAACAAACAAACAATGCAGGTACTTTAAATTATATGTGTATGAATCGATCTCAGATTTGAGTGCGATTAATAAAGTCTCTCTAGTCTAAGAGAAAAAATATCAACATATCTCTCTATCATTGTTTTGACATGTAATATCGAGATTTCGATGAATATCGATTATTTTTGTGTATGTTATAACATAATATTTAAAAAGCTCTTATACATCATATTACTACAATCTAAACACAATACAGTAAATTTTAATATTTGGCCATAATTTTATAGTATACAAAGTTGCATTAAATATTTGACACCGAAAGCCTTTTAGTATAAATTCTTATAAATATAAAGAAATCATTTTCACTTATTTTTTTTCATTTCATTTCAGAATATTCATAATATATAATTACTTTATTATTTTAATCATAAATCATTATAAATACTAAAATAATAAAACGTTAATTTAATTTTTATGATGTATTTTAGTAAATAATAAAAATATCATTAAAAAGAAAAAAAAATAGAAAGTAAAAATCATAATAATCATATTATAGTAAAGTATCTACGATATTAAAAATAAAGTCATTAAGTCTCTATAATATAAAAATGGCACATTTCACTAATAATTACATATTTCAAGCACACACTAGAGCCTTATATTATAATTCAAGCACATTTTTTTATAATTACCACGTTTTTTTGTCATAAACGTAAAAACGTACCGCCATTTTTATTTCTCATTGTAAATATTCTACTATTCTTCTTATACAGAGTGTTTGATCATTATTTTCAAAATATTAAATTTGAAAATTGTATTATTAGCAAGCTATTTTAGACATTTTTCGATTTTTACAAAAAAATGTGGTATTTTTAGACATTAATGCAAATGTCTAATAGTCAGTTTTGTACGGTGTTTCCATGTCTTCTGCGCTTTTTAGCATCAGATAGTAGCTGTTTACGCATAGAATACAATAGGCGAGAATACCTGAAAATATATATTATAAACATTAAATTTTATCCAGAGGCCAGTCGTGGGGATGAGCGTGCAGGGGACAAGCGTGCGACTATAAACGCGACAGGTTGTCGGTTCAAACCCCACTCGAGGAAATGATTCTAATCTAATCTAACTTTACGCTGTAAAGAAGCGAGAATTCGGATTAGAAAATTATATTTTAAGTAATGCGTATGCGGCAAAGTTTCATATAAACAGTTGGCCAGAATGATTTGTTATCATCAAAAAGCTTGGATTCGATTGCTAGGTTTTTTTTTAATATATTATCACAATTACACAAAAAACAATAATCGAGGCCAGTAGTGGCGCAGCGGCACAAAGTGTGACTGTAAAACCGACTGGTTGTAGGTTCAATCCCCACTCGAGGAGACAAAATATTTCCTTAAATTTATATTTCCATTTCTTCGCTCTGGCGTCGAGGCAAAGCGCGGCGGCGTTGAGTTCTGCCACTTAACACGCAATGCCTCCAGAATTCGGCAGAAAGTGGGGAACGGAGTGTCTTACACTAGGTTCCCTCTGCCTACCCTGCTGTGTGCGGGATATAGCGTGAAGCTGATTTATTACAATAACGTCAAAAACTTACCAAAAAACAATATCCCTTCTAAAAACGCCAAAAATATATGAGATCCGGTAGTAGTGAACCCGAACGTCATAGAAAACACTACGTAGGCCAGTGACGCGAAATACAACACTATCATCACCCACACCCACACGCGGAGAGCTGCGACACTCCTCTGAAATGTTTAAAGTCGAAATTTTAATAATCATATCTTTTAACTTTACGCTATACCTATCCCGCACATAGCAGGGTAGGCAGAGTTTCCATTATTTTCTGCTGAATTCTTGAGGCATTTTCTGTTTGTTGGTTGGCGTAACTTAACTCCACGCTTTGCCTTGTTATCAGAACAAGGAAATGAACATATTAAATAATTCTTAACACTAGATTATTTTTGCCTGCTGTATGCATAATACACATGCGAGACGATGACGCATGACGCTAAAAATATTTAATTAAATAGATTTTTGTTAGCATTTGGGATCATCCAATAAAGATAAAGGTACCACCGGCCCTGAAGGTAGTTTTTATTCACCTGTATAATATAGTATGTATAATGCTATGAATCTAAGAAAATATTTTGACTTGGCGCTAGTCGCCTGATTTCATAAAAATTTGCACATGTTTCTGTATTTGATGACAATATAACATTTTCTTATAGGCTATCAACATTTTTTTTTATCATTAAGTATATACATATATAATGGTACTGTATATATACATATATATGTCAATATGACCGAGTGTTTTGCAAAGTTTCATTCAGGGGTATATTTAAAACATCTAGGCATAATAGATATCAATATATTAAGAGAAAAATAAACATATATACATACAAATGTATGTAAGACAAATAAATGTATTAAAAACCATCACAGCGCAGTGGCACTCTGCCTCATTATATACACAATAAGTGGATGTTACTATTCACCCATTAAAAAAGGCTATGAAAATATTAACTCACTTCTGCTTCAATCAACTATCCACTAGATGACAGATTGCATACAAATGTGATTTAAAAATATGCCACCAGTCAATATAAACAGAAATTTTAAATATTATTACACACAGACTTGTGACATAAGATCATTTCAATTGTTTTTAATTAATTTCAATTGTTTGTACTCTTATTTCTCGGGCCGTTTTTTAGACTGTAATCCTTGATCTAGTGCACTGGTTCCCAACCAGTGGCCCGAGGCCTAAATATGGTCCGCAAACGATTTTAATTTTATGACTGGGGATGGTGAGAAGTTTTTGTTTGATTATCACAGATAATTTTTATTATATCTACATGCACAGTGGTCCCTGCTAACAAGAACGATATAAAAGTGATCCTTGATCAAGAAAACTTTGGGAACCCCTGATCTCCCTGATCTAGTGTATAGTCGATCGAAGCACTTATGCTTATATTTTTATTTTCTCGCACTCATCTCCAAATTATGGAACTGAAGAATTCAGTGTCTTAGCACTTAGTAATATCTGCATACCCTACTATATTTGAAATACAACTAAAACTGAAAGATGAAATTACAATCTAAATAAATACTTTCTATAATAATGAATATACACTGACCTTATGCACAGCATAAATCAATGTAAGGGCAAGCAAGACGTGCACGACGGTGAACACCGCCACCGACGTGGAGATCTTGTACCACGTGGAGTACACGTGGTCCTCCGCGTCCTCCACCGTGCCCACGCTGGGGCGCAGGGACTCCGCGAAGAGGGACGACAATACCATCAGACAGAGGGACACTAACTGGAAATATGTTTTATACAGTATTAGTGACTAATCCGTTGTTAATCGCCCGCATTGACTTATTGATATATTAAAGCCAAATTATAAAAAATCTGTACATAAATATTAGCCAATTTCGAGACAAATCGTGACGCAGGATACAAAAAGTAAATGTAAAATCTGGTTGTGGATTCGATACCCCCTCGAGGAAATGAAATATTTATTTACAATAATATTTTCACTATTTACTTAAATTTATATTTCCATTTCTTCGCTCTGATGCCGAAGTTAAGCGCGGCGTTGAGTTCTGCCACTCAACACGCAATGCCTAGAGATTTCGGCAGAAAGTGGGGAACGGAGTGTCTTAACACTAGGTTTTCTCTGCCTACCCTGCTGTATGAGGGATACAGCGTGAAGCTGATTTAATTTTTCAAATTTAATTTTATAAATTTTGACCAGAATTCGGAGGGCTGTGAACCGGGAAAAAAGTGTTTTAATACGAACGAACGAAATATCTTAACATTATGTTCTCATAGAGAAGTACGGGATACAGTTTGAAGTTCCAAAAAAACAAATATGTCTATAGATTTCGGTCAGTAGTTTATAATGTAAAGTGGAACTAGCATCCATCCAACTTCGCAACCATACATTAATAATGTATTCTATACAATTATAATTACTAGCAGGCGCCGCAGCTTTTAAGAACGCTGTAGACGTGGATTCAAATACATACATATATCTAATAACACCCCTAAATAAATTGATATCATGTGTCACGTCAAGTATAAATGATCGGTAAACGGGATACAGCATGACGTTAAAACTAGACGTAAAACAATACGGAGAAAAAAGATAAAATATTTTAAAAAATATTACCAAATGCAAGTACGCAATGAGTTTAGTGCCCGACTCCAGTCCTAAACACCAGCAAAACGACGTTATATGCGGCACGCCCATTTTCCTGTGGTTTGAGCTGTTTTCTCTGTAAATAAACAAATAATATTTTTAATTGTAGGCCAATCGTGGTGCGGGGTCACAAGCGTGCGGTTGTAAGCGCGACAGGTTGTAGGTTCAATTGCCACTCGAAGAAATTAAATATTAAATCATCTCATTTTCTCGTTATGGTAACGAAAGGCAAAGGGTCAAAGGTAACTCTCACGCAATGCCTCCAGAATTCAGGGGAAATTAAGGAACAAAAGTGTCTTAACTCTAGGTGGACACCTAGTTTTACCTCTGCCTACCCTGCTACATATCTGCGGAATACAGCGTGGACCAAAAAAAATCTACGAAGAGATTTTAGAATAAATAAAAATAACAATAATAATAACACTTTGTTGCGCAGATAAGAGAAAAAATACAATACAGGACATCAATTTATAAACAGACAAATGTGCATCGGCGGCCTTTATCACTAAAAGCTATTAAATATCAATTACTTATTATTTGAGGCCAGTCGGCGCAGGGGCACCAGCGTGTGACTAAATTTAATAATTTCATTTTCTTCGCTCAGGTGTACAGACAAAACGCAGCGTTGAGTTCCCTACATTTAACAATGCCTCCAGAACTCGGTAAAAAGTGAAGAACGGAATAAATTATCTTCGTCGCCATTAAATAGAGAAATAGGCGGAAAGCGAAGTACACAGTGTCTTAACACCAAGTTCTCTCTGCCTACCCCGCTATACGCGGGATACAGTGTGAAGCTGAAAAATTATGAATATAGTAAATTAATATATTTAAAAAACTAAAAACGTTTTTTATCTGTACACAATAACACGTCAGACGTATGTAATGAGCACCAACTAGATATATATTTTAGTAAGCAGTCCAAGGTTCCACCAGCCATCTTCCAATTCCTTTATCAGACCAGCTCGATGTTATATAGTATAGATGACAATTCATCCAATCTAGATATAATTGCGAAGTTTCATGATGGTACAACAATTAGAAAAAATTAAATTCTTATATATATCACATAGTTACTTAATTACAGCTCGATCTAATAAACGCGTGTTAACATACAGGACCTCCAGGATGCCAGTCGTGGCGCAGGGGCTCAAAGTGCGACTCTAAAACCGACTGGTTTTGGGTTCGATCCCCACTCGAGGAGATTAATCATTTATTAAAATTTACATTTCCATTGCTTCGCTCTGGTGTGGAGGCAAACCGCGGAGTGGAGTGGTGTTCCGCCACTCAACACGCAATGCCTCCGGAGGCACTCAGCGAAAAGTGGAGAACGGCGTGTCTTACTAGACTGGGTCTCTCTACACTAGGTTCCCTTTGCCTACCTTGCCGTGTGGGGGATACAGCGTAAAGGTGATTGATTAGTTTTATTTATTTGACTAATAAAAACACATAGTGTTTCCATTATATATTTTTTATTTTTTCTTAAAAAAATAAAATATATTACATTATAAAAAAAATTGTAGATAAATGAACTTACTCAATACTAAAATTGCCAACGTCCGTCTGCATCGTGCACACAAATAATAATAACGAATGGAAATAACTATTGTATCAACAACCTATACTTAATAGTTGACGTACTGGTTTTTTTAATCGGCTATCTTTTAAGGCAAATACGGTACAAATTTGAAACTTACACGCATAAAGATTATTTAAGAATTAATTTGAATTATTTTTCATATTTTCGACGAGTATTCGTTACATTTATGTATATATATTTACATGTATTTGTATGTATGTATGTATGTATGTATATGTATTCACACACACTGATTTTACAAAGTTGGTAGATACCATTTAGTAACATAATGTTCTATGTGGCTGAACTCATCGCCGCACCTATCTATGAGCATAATAGATTAAGGCCTACATTCAAAAGAGCTCTCTCAAGATCAATCTCAGACTTGAGAACGGCTTATAAATACGGTCAGTGCGGCGTTGGTTGGCAGACTAATCAAGTTTTACGCTTATAAGATTATGAGGTTTTTCCCCGGCTGAGGTAAGCGTCATGATTATGCAAATATCATCATTGCCTTATTTTTCCTTATAATGGAAGATACGTTTAGAATCCTGAGATAAGAAATATATTATCTACTCTCCTAAACACAGTCTTTTTTTTATGCTTAAATATAACCAGTAGTCTTACATGAAGGGTGTTATAGAATCAATTGCCTCTCAACAAAATATTTTCATTTCTTAAGACAAAGCGTGGCGTTAAATTCCGACATTCAACACGGAGCATTTTGATACTACATTCTCACTGTCTATAGTGCTATGTATGTGTCACAAAGCGAGGAGCAAAAAACATGTCATACCGAAACTGAACCTTAAACCATCGCTTACAGCAATATAATTAATAGTAGATGAAAAAAGATAGTAGATGCTTGATTCTAATAGCAGTATATTCTATACTATACATATTCTATACTAGAGGCCCGTCGTGGGCACAAAATGTGATGCTATGGTAGAAGGTTAGTGGATTCCCACTCAGGGGAATAAATTATTATTTATTAATATTTTAATGTCTTGACTCTACCAAGGCAAAAGCGCGGCATTGAGTTCCCCACTCAACACGAAAAGCCTCGAAAAATTCAGCAGAAAGTGGAGAAAGGAGTATCTTAACACTAGGTTACTTCTGCCTACCCTAATATATACAGGATATACATTACAATGAAATATACAACAAAGCTGCTGAAAAACTGCCTTCCCAGCTACATAGCAACCTTCAGAAGTGCTCACAGATGTCTCTTTGAGAAAATATTTTTTTTATTGTATTTAAATTTGGAGGAGCTGTTTTACAAAATACATATTCTACATCAAAATTATTAATATGATGCCTATATATTAACTACTGATACTGAAAAGGGTTGCTAATGTATTCTACCAAATGCAAAATGTTCATATGAGTATATGAAAAAGAGATAAATTTTGATTTGTAAATATATGTTTTCCTTATAAAATAAGAATTTCTTTTTATAAAATCAGCTTCACGCTGTATCCCGCACACAGCATGGTAGCCAGAGGGAACCTAGTGTTAAAACACTCCGTTCCCCACTTTCTGCCGAATTCTGGAGGCATTGCGTGTTGAGTGGGAGTACTCAATGCCGCACTTAACCTCGACACCAGAGCGAAGAAATGGAAATATAAATTTTAAGTAAATATTTTATCTCCTCGAGTGGGGATTGAACCCACAACCAGTCGGTTTTGCAGTCACACCTTGTGCCGCTGCGCCACGACTGGCCTCAATTTCTTTTTATATGTTGCTTTAAGCTGTTTATAATAAAAATTAGAGTGATATAATCATGGAATAAACAGAATCGTTAAAAGATTTACATATTCAGATTGTTCTAACCTAAGATATATCAAAACAGAGTTCTGTTTTCTTATACCTTATTTGTTTCATAATGGTTACTATACCATGCTAAAAACATTTGCTGAATTTTATAATGTTTTATGACAGCATTATGTTATATGTGTATATATCTCTCTATATCTGTTTTGTATGAGCTTTTTATTTAATTTTTTTTGTAGCTTTGCACGTGCATCTTCTACTTTGAATCAGATATAATAATGTGAAGAGCCAATGTTTATGTGAAAATGAAATCGCGAGTTTTAATGACAATGAAAGAGGATGGATAGATTCACACACTTTGTGAGTGTGTGACAGTGGTAGACAGCGAAAACCTGGGAACCTAGTGTTATCAAGGAATGATGTGTTACTGTCTTGAGGCAATACATGCCAAGGAGATGATGATATTATATATTTCGTTCCCCCAAGTGGGGAATCAAACCCATAATTACTAAGTTTCCAATCATGTTTATGCCTTTGCACCCCAATGACCTTGAGTAAAGTTTCTTATAGATAAACTGACAAGCTGTATATCTGATGGTACAAATGGTCTATACATCATTTTTTTACATACCTCATGTATATTAAAAGTTGGTTTTATTAAATGTGCTAATCTCATTTGTGTGCTTTGAATTAAAAAATATATGTTTGATTTGGATACCATATAACCAGAAATTTAATGGTTTTAATGTAACATATTGTACCTGAGGTTAAAGTTATCTCCAGCACACTGGTTCATAATTCATACACTAGTAGGTAATTCCATTTGACAACAGTTCCAAAACTCCATGTAGAAGCTAGTAGAAAATATAAATAGTTTCTTTTTTTCCTTTACTACTAAATAAAGTTAGTATGTTTATTATATTAACATAGCATTTGTACACCAACCAATATCCATATGTATTTTTAAATCTTTTTTTTTTTGTAAGGGTTGCTTGGAAGAGATCACCTGTCGTAATAAGGCTGCCTTTACACCAGTTCTCATTTGTTTTATCTTGTGTCTCTTTTAAGTTTAAGTTGGTGTAATAAAGTATTAAATAAATAAATTCAAGTAATATGCGGCCCGCATTACTATAGAATTGAAAATCGTCTAGATCTTCCTAGAATTGTTATTTGTAATTGGTTTTCTCATTCTATTTAATTTCTATTTAATGTGTTAACATTAATGTTCTAGGAAAACGAGTAGCTATAAAAATATAACCAAAACTAGATATTAAGCATAAAATATGTTTTCCTCTTTTTTTAATAAATATGAACAAATATTTGATTAGTTATTAATTCAACACACGAAACATGTATGCATGTGACGTATACAAAACTTTAATATTTTCTATGTTAATCTAATAGATTAACATACAAAATATAGCCATATTATTATTAGAAAAAATTAAAATATTTACCTTTACTATTAGTGTATTACTTCTTTTTTATTTATTTACTTCTTGTTTTAGCACTTACAATACACACTATATTAAATTCGTATCAAATTGGATTTATGTACTGAAGTCTTATCTAAGAAACGATAAATATATTTTTAGTGATTTAATAAAAGCCGCTGTATGAGAGAAAACCTAATATTTTCTTTGGAACAAAACGAATGTTAATTTAGAGGTTTCCACTCGAATGAAATTTGAAATTGTAATTAATAAAAGAACAGTATAAAAGATACTGTCAATACAAAAAGACAGAGATAGCAATAGATCGCTATGACAGGCGTGACAGGCCGTTTCATTTCATGCAGAATATTTTTTTATATTAATTATTTGCTTTAACTTTTATTGCTTAATTATGTTTTAATTTTTTTTAAATTTTGTATAATTAGAAAAGGTTATGCAAAACACAAGGGAATATCCAAAACTGCAAAAATGTCTATAATATTACGTTTGCATAATAAATTAATTTAGCTGCACGCCCCGTGAGAGCCTAAGAGAACGGAGCGCCGAACGCTACGATAATAAAATTAATTTAAAATTATATTAATTGAGTAATTTTAAATATTTAAAAATTATATAAATTATATCAAAATATTCTATTACAACACACAAATTTTACTGATGAATATACCTTGTACAAAAATAAAGCCAGAAGGTATATAATAAAAAATATTTTTTTTATTTAAAATTATTTATTTACAGCAATACATTATCACTGGTTTCTCTTCTACGATGTAAAATTCACAATAAATACAAAACTTAAGTATTTATTACATCTAAATAATTATCAATTCTTATTTCTTAATTCTACAAAGATTTTTTAAAGAATTTATATAGCAAATCTATACTACTATGTATTGAAATTTGAATCAAAGGATAAAAAATATTTTTACCTCCGTTTTTATATTTATATTTTCTATAACCATTTTACGTACAAAAAGTGTAATAATCACATCACAGAATTATATTTTTATTAATTAATTTTCTTAAAAATTAAAATAATTTATCACAGATACTCTTTACAAATAACCAAAAAATCCAACTTCTGTGTATAATTTTTTATATAACATGAAAAACAAAAATATGAACTGAAAATAGGCCAATCCAAGTCACATGTTATTCCGCATATAAAAAAGAAAAACATTTTAATATTAATATTATAGTTATTTAAATATTCATAATATGTTTAAGTAATAAAAGAAAAACTATATATAATAATAAAAAACAAAAACTCAAAAATGAGCTTCAATAAAAAATAAAGCGTTACCCCTGGTGGGACTCGAACCCACAATCCCCGGCTTAGGAGGCCGATGCCTTATCCATTAGGCCACAGGGGCTTACATAACTTTCGTAAACTTTTATACTATATTCTTTTTATATCATGTAATTTTATAACAAGAAAAAACTAATTTTTATTTGTGACTTCATCTGTGTAAATTTAAGTTACAATTAAATAAAACGAATTAAAATCTTAAGCCATATTATTTATGAGTAGATATAAAAATGTCCCAGGCCAGTCGTGGCCGTGGGTGCGATTACTACTCGCGGAAACGATATCTATACTTATATATAAAATCGTAACTAATAGGTGTCTGTACACGGAAGATATATGGGAAAAACAATATTATTGGACCTTATTTAATATAACAGAACTCAAAACAACAATGGTTCCTTTTTATTTTTTGTCTGTTTGTCTGTTCGTTTGTTTACACTTCGTATCTTTGAAACGATAATTAATTTTAATGCAGTTTTCACTGCTTCACAAATAAAAAATTGATGGCAATGTAAAGAATTGCATCCGATAATATTGCTACAATATAAGTGTTTTATTGAATTGGCCGAAACATTAGCTATCAATGTATTGATTTTGTCTGAAAATTATAATAATATTAGATCACGACAGTATTTCAGATGAGAAAACAAATAATTATGTAGTCCGAGCGGGAGAAGCCACGCAGGGGCTGCTGGTATTTAATATTTCAATTTTCTCGCTCTGGTAACTAGCGCGGCGTTGAGTTCCGCTTCTTAACATACATTGTCATTACTGACTTTTAGTAAGTATAAAATTAACAATAAGAATAAAAAACAGTTGACAAAGTTTAGCACCTGAATAATGAATATTTAACATCTTAATTATTTTAGTTTTTTCACGCTCGTTACGCACAACTCGGCCTTATATTATTATATGTTGAGTGATAGAAGATAATGTCGCACATCGGTCTACAGCTTCCTAGTATTAACACTCCGTTCCCCTTTCCCAAGAAGTTAGTTTAGGTAAGGTTAGTCTACCTGAGCATGGAAATGATAGCAACTTGTTTTCAAGTAGGTACTTAGGTAAGTATAATTATGAGTGAGTGTAGATTGAACCCACGACCACTGTCAGATGATGTTCTAACTCACCACAACGGCTACAATGTTTCTAAATCACTGGTTCCCAACCAGTGGTCCGCGGACCACCAGTGGTCCGCAGAAGCCTAAATATGGTCCGCGAACGATTTAAATTTTATGACTGGGGATGGTGAAGCGAAGTTTCTGTTTAATTGTCACAGTAAATTTTTACTATACCTACGTATTGCGTAGTGGTCCCTGCTACCGAGAATGATATAAAAGTGGTCCTTGATTAAGAAAAGGTTGGGAGCCCCTGCTCTAGATAATAGATGAATGATAATCTTAGACCGTAGTGTCTTAACACTAGTTAGTTCTTTGTCTGATATAAGTGGTAAATTATTAAATATAAGGATTTTTTCTAAAGTTTCAGTTATACAGCGCGATCTTGCATCCATACTGGTTGGTAAAGTTTGGCGGAATTGTGGAACCTCCTTTCATCGTCTTCGTACATTATTTCTTTATGTCGACTGTGAACTACAACTATGCAGTATACTGATATGCCTGTAAATAAAAAATATTATTAAAAAAAATCAACTTCACGCTGTATCCCGTACACAACAGTGCAGGCATGGAACCAGGCAGGGAACCTAGTGTTAAGACACTCCGTTTCCTTCTTTCTGCCGTATTTTGGAGGCATTGCGTATTGAGTGGCAGAACTCAACGCTGCGCTTTGCATCGACACCAGAGCGAAGAAATGAAAATATAAATTTCATCCAAGTGGGGATCGAACCCGCAACCAGTCGATTTACAGTCACACTTTGTGCCCCTGCGCTATAACTGGCCTCAAAAAATATTATTGTTTTTAAATAATAAAAAAAACATAACGTAAGCTCAAAGCGGTCCTAGTAGTACGCCATATGAGATTGAACCTGGGCCCCATACAGGGCCAATCGGCCAACTTGGCTCTGCTATCTAGATGATCGCTATACTGGCAGTTACTCGAAACGCTAAGGTCCAATGTGCGATACTGGAAGAGTTTTGGAAGACTGGAATATACGACAAATGGAGATTTTTTTGTTGTTAACGCGCAAACGTGTCTTCTTGGGATTGAACCAAGTTCCTTTTACCCCATGAGGAATCATTCCCGAGGGATGCCTTAAGTGAAGACACAAGTTTATTTCGGCACTGGTCGACGTTTTCCCAAAAAAGACTTGCGCGGTGGAAGTAACCAGCTACCAATGCTTCCGATGAGGCCAACTCAGGCATAAATAAAGAGAATGCTCGGTAGAACTTTATTGCCCGGTATGCGAGGCGGCGCAGAAGCCCATTAATCACACGGCGGGCAGCACATAAAAAGAAAGGAAGGAGCAGATGAGTGCCGGCAACAACATCGGCCAGCTTTAATCTCCCAGCCAGGCACTAGGAGATGCAATACATGGAGACCAAATAATAGCTTTCCGTGTTTTTTTTTATTTATGAGTTGAAGGCAAACATAAATTCCTGCGCCAGGGCGCAGGACTCATTGGTCCAAATGCGCAGTGGTCAATTCAGGTGGCGATTGCTTCGGAGCTCTACAGCGTTCCCGATAGAGACAACTGGGTCGCCGACAACACCAGAGTGGTGGCTCTGGTCACCCAGATCACTGCTGCCTTCCCAACTATCTCACGAGTAGAGAATGGTGAGGGATGCACCGCGGCACTTGTAGGCAACCTCGTTGTCGTATGGGTCTACTTTTCCCCCAATCAAACTCTTGCGGAGTATGAGACAAGCTGGACTTCGCGTTGATATCGCCCGCCACCAACACCTTCTATCAAGCCTCTATGGTACTCATGTATGGGCGGACGCCCTGGACCAGGCCAGTCAGACCCTGCACAACTGCTGCTGCACGGTGCTGCGACGTGCGCAGAGGGTGATGGCAATCTGGGCGATACGAGGGTATCGCACCGTCTACGGTGTCTGGCGTGCTGCTGGCCTCACGTTAAAATAATATATTCTTATAAATTTATCTAAAATGTTTAATACACTTACAAGCTCTAGTAAGATGGATGATGACTACTATAATTTCTACCACCAACATGTCCCCTGTGTCCTGCAGTATAAGGCTAATGCCAGTCAGACATAGTACGAAAAAGGTGGCGGTCAACATGCCTGTTACTATCGTCCATGGTAGCGTTAGGAAGGGTAGTTTCTGAAATAAATAGTAAAAATATTTTTACCAATTTTAAAGCATTATTCCACCCTTAGGAATAAAAATACTGGGACGGTTTCGGACGTATAAAACATACGTTCTTTAAAAAGGTGAAAATATTACATTTAAAATCAAAATATCATTTATTTAATTAAAAAGTCTGGGTCATTAGTCAGTTAGCTACTGTCATAGTATTATACCCTATGGCATTATACTTTGGGGTAAGGCAGGTAGCAAACAGATATTAAATTAATTTTTGTCTTGCAAAAGCAGACTATTCGCGCAATCAATAAAAATAATAGCTTAGGCCTAAACATTCGTTAAAGCTAAAATTTAAAGAAATTAATATGTCAATATATTAGTTGCACCTCAATATATTTTTGAAAATGTCATGTACGTTAAGATATTTATTATGTACATCACCAGTTTTGATAATATATTAATGATATTACCAAAATTGGTGATGTACATAATTACATCGAATCTGTAATTCTTTTATGGGACACGTTTCACGTTTACGTTTTTACAATAAGATCCCAGAAAACGTCCGAGAATGTTCTATGTCACAATTAAAATGAGCTGTGAAAAGATATTTGTGTGTTAAAGGTTATTACTAAATTAGTGATTTATTCAAATAAATGATGACTCGCTTTAGGAATGGAATGCTCGCCCCAGTATGTTTCAAAGTATCTTTGTCAGAAATGTTTTAATGTGTTTTTGTATATAATTGATTATAAAAAATGCTGAGTTTCCTGCAGTGAATAAAATTATTGGACTTTGACTTTGACTTTAAGGTTACAGAAGCCTTTGAAAGCTACCACATGCTCGGAAGGCAGTTATTTATTTTGAATATTTTATATTTATGTTTCGTGGTTCTTTTTTTATTCATATAGGTAAAATAACACATAATATGTTAAATTATATGTACGTTATATAGGTCTGTATTATTCGAGTTTGGAGATATCGTCGCAATATTTTATTTCTGTTTTTGGTTAAGATTTAGAAGTCGTTGCTAGTTCTTTTAGCTTAAAGCAAAATTGTTATCACTAATTATTTAAATATGTGTTTATTTCGTTATTAAAGAGAAACGCGAAGTGACCTTCTACGAGTCTTTGCATAGATCCTGAAAGATTTAGTTTTCTTAATAAACAAATAAATGATAAGGCAACACTATGTCTTCCAGCGACGGGAAATGAAAACAACTAAAATGTACCTATATAATTAAGGCTGTGAGTGGAGATTGAACTCACAATTGTCCTGTTTTTAGTCGCATTAAGCACGTTCCCACTGCGCTACGACGGCTTCTACAAATATAAATGATTAAATAACACAAAAGAAATTGTATACTAACCTTATAAGCAGCAACAATAAGTAGAATAGAGCACAGTAAAGTAATCCCACTGACGACCGCGGCAGCTATATACAGGATGTGTCTATGGGCGGACACCGTGCCGTCGGTGCCTAGCGGCGTTAGCGTCACCAGCAGCGTGTAGCCTGCTAACTCGAGTAGCGACCAAATCTGGAAACAATTTAAATATATATAAATTATGTATATATAGAATAGTACTAGTCGTCGCAACTTTGTTTGTGCGGAGTTTAACACGTAACGTAGATAATCCTGTTTGTTCCACGTTCCTGTGGGAATTTCGAAATTTTCTCTCTTAGTGCTCTTACCTTACTTACATACAAAATTAATTTTCTAAGTCATTCAGTCAGTAAGGAACAAGTTTCGGACGTATGGAAGATTTGGTCAAAAAACAACATTATTATTCCTTAGTCAGAATTTTTACAGTTTGCAAGATATAGGCGATTTAATGTTTTTTTGTAAATTATATATAGAGAATAAAATGGTCGAAAAAAATATGATATGTGAATAAAAGTTTCAGAAGGAGGGAATAAAAGAGGTGCTCGCAAGGATGGATGAATGTATTCTGCTGGTCGCAACAATGTAATTGACAGAAATATAAAAACACCTTATGTTGAAGCACTTTTAGAAATAAGTTAGTTAAGCAACAGAAGCCTCTTAAAGCATTGCTATTTTTTTATAACAGGCGTTTATTATTACGAGTATGTGTCATAGGTGACAGTCGTTTTATTTCATTTTTTAAATCTTTAATATATCGTTAGACTGCACGCTGATCAGTCACTAAGTTTGCATTTTATTTAATTCCTTTTTCAAAATCCTCCTACGCGCCCACACCTTATAAAATTACATATGATTTAAATTACAAATGACATGTTTGCTCTTTAAAAATAATAGGCGTTGCTAACTATGTTTTATAAAAAACTAAAATAAAGTAATCTGCTTAAATTATACTAAAAAAAATCTTTCATCATTTGATCTTTAACAATATACATACTTCTTTAGAAAACATATAAAAATTTGAACGTTAGGACTCGAACCCGCTCCTCCTGGAAACCGACCAGGTCGGTAGTAAGTGTTTTTCTTTTCTAAGTGTGGAATAACACTTTAAAAAAGTCAAAAATATGATATGTATGTTTTTTCTGAGTAAAGGTATGTTTAGGATTCCGTAACTTATACCGTAAATAATAAAACGGTAACCTTATATGATTATTTTGACATTTGTTAGTATGTATCTACGTTTCTGGCTATCAAGACCATTTGTATCAAGATCGCGTGAAGGCATCGAGCTAAAATTAATAAGGAATGTCCAGGTCTATGGTCCCTCGGATCGCGGAAAAATGAAACGTCTAATAAATCAACACAATCAAAAGATTTTACCAACGATTACGTCGAAATTCGCTGAGTGATCCAAACTTATAACATAATTCCTTTGACTATAATTATGAAATTTGGTTATAAGTTAGAACTTACATACAAATAAAGCAATAGAAAGAAATATTATCAACATATATTTGTAGTTAATTTAATACAAAATGAGTACATACACCTACAAATTTATATTTAGCCGTTCTCGTTGACCTAAATTAGTACGGAACCCTTAGTGGATGTGATCGACTTGCACTTGACCTGTGATATATGCCTGCATATATATATAATATGCCATAATCATGAAGCATGAAACAGCATGATCGTTGTTGTTTCCTTTTTACAAGACTACAAAGTTTAAAACGTTAATAGAAATATACTTATTTGAAAGTAGAAATTCACATATTTGAATTTCTTTTTGAAAAAACAATGTAGGCCAGCCATTTTGAAAACATCCACACCTCTTCAAATGATACCAAAAATTGTTATTCTACTCAATATTAATTTAGAGATATAAAATAATAGTAGTAGGGATTGGTGCGTTCTGGCTCATTAAATTGATCGCCTTATCAATCAAAATTTTCCGCGGATTTTCTCGCGGGTCGCGGTTTAGATTAATTAATTGACCGCGGATTAAATTGATTACCCCGGATCCGCGGATTTTTTCGCGGTTAGTACCCGCCATTATTTTGTGTCTTTTCATAGAGTAGTAGGGATTGGTGCGTTCTGGCTCAT